>BOPM01001602.1:17942-49245 GCA_022179025.1 Porites australiensis
TGACATACGTCTCTGTGGAGGTTTAAATTTTATAAGATAAGCATAAAGAAGACTCGGACGACAAAATTGAAACTCTGGGAATTTCTCGTATTTTCATCTCAAAACTTTAGAAAACTTGAAACTGGCCTGAGGGAAATAAGCTACTGAGGTAAACTACTTCGACTTCGCATTCTAGAGTCTGTAGTTGTTCTCAATATGGCCTACACTTTAATACTTTAGGCATACTCCTAAAACAGTGTACACTATACTAGGAGATAAAAATATATAAATAAATAAATAAATAATAATTATGGATAAAAGAAGAATTTACATGTCAAATCTAAAATAGATATGTACATTATAAAATTACTGTTTTTAAGATTTTATCGACACAAAAATTTAGTACTCTAAAAAACCTAATCATGCAACTTATTGTGGGCCGTTATACCATTACTGAAAGGAAAAATGTTCGTAGTTACGGGTAACTTGTTCCAGGTTTCTAGTGAACTTGGTTAGAACGAATATTTAGAAACGTTACAACTGAATTGAATATGACGAAAAGGGAATGCATTGTGGCTCGAGAAGCCCTTGTTAGGGGACATACTTCAGATGGAAGGGAGATACCAACTAAACCTTGTTGGATTTTATAAAACATTGATAATTGGTACGAAAGTCTGCGTCGTTGAGGGGGTCCCAACCAAGCTGTTTTAGCATGGGAGTAACATGACTAAAATTTGAGTAGTCTCTAAAAACGAACCTTGCTGCTTTATACTGAACTAGTTCGATTTGGTGAATATTCCGTTTAGTATACGGATTCCACACAGAGCACGCATACTGTAGTTGAGGACGCACAAGGGTAATGTATGCCTTAGATTTGATATCCGTGGAACAATCCGGCAAGACCAAGTGTTCTATTAGCCTTACGAGAAATGTTATCACAATGTTGACCAATATTTTATCATTAAATTTGTGCATGATCGTTTCATGCTTCTTTCCATCAATTCTGTGCCCTCGCCTAATTCACAATGCGCGTTTGATGTCAGTGGTGTGTTAGTAGATTTGTTTCGATAATACTTGAAAGCTTCCTGTTCATATAGATAGTCTTGCCCCTGTTGATATAACAAACCTTTTATTAAAGTCACCGAACATGTAAAACAACTATAATCAATTCATCTCGAGACTTCATACGACATACGCGACACGTATTTTAAGCTGTTATAGTGTAAATGTGATAGGAAGTACTCTAAGGGTATATAAAATTTAAGCTTTGGGGTTATTGTGCATCGAGACGAATCGCTTAAACTAAAAACTCATTAAGTTAGTGAAATTAGCAATATGAGTTATATCCGACAAATGAATTATTTAGTGTTTTATACTTCCTAGCGCGTTACCCAGGGACTATGAAAATCGATTTGCTGTAGTCTAGAATAAAATGTCGTGAACAGAGAACGGGATGATTTCTTCAAAAAAACGGGATGATTTTGATCCAGGGAACAATGAGATAAATCGTAAAGTCACGTCGATCACCGCAATCAATCTGTTATAGACCTTTCGATATATTTACATTGTTTGAATCACGTTCCGAATAAATCAACCTGTGTGTGATCTTGAACATTTTTCGCATTTCATTGCATTGACCTTTCAGTATCCGTGTTGATGGAACCTTTTACATTCGCACTGGTCTACCATCCCGATATGAGGAAGTGTTCTGTCACATGACACCAATTAACGGATGTGGGGACGGGGGATGGACGCTTGTTATGAAGATCGATGGACAGAAGGTAAATATATTAAACACTGGATATTTCTTTGATTAAGGTCTTACTGAATGAAAAAAAGGTTTTCACAATTTGCTAGAAAAATAGGTAACAGTGGACATTAATTCCTATTTTGGCCCAAAAGGCTCAAACAAAACATAAATCAATGTGTTTCGCGAAACATAAATCAATTTCCCCGAAATACAAATCAATCTTCCCAAAACACAAATCAATTTCCCGAAACACAAATTCGTTTCAGTTTCAACAGACTGGTCACTACCTTATTATGACGAGATGGCCTGGAGAGTAGAATGACGAATTCGAGCCCAGGGTCGTGCGCATCCGATATGGCGACTATCTGTACGGGCTGTATCTTCATTGTTTTAATCAGGTGTTAACGTGAAAAATGTTCTACCAAAGCTGCGGGCAACAAGTTTTAAAAGAATATTTGTTCTGCCCTTGGTGTGAAACCACTGGACACTGCTATACCTTTTGTTAGGCTATTATTATCCAAGGCGTCCCAAGCTCACGTTACGAGTGTGGAATGTAAATTTACTTTCTCACAAGAGATTCGGTGTCGCGTTGCATATGACCAAGATTAAGATTCACGTTTACGCCAAACGGCAAACGTCAGATTCAAGTTGAGAATTTCTCCGAATAGAAAATAAGCAGATAAAAACTGTCCAGAAAAATTTTTATGTATAAAACTAGCTTGAAACTACTTATTTTTTAGTTGAACTAATAAACAGTTAACGGCAATTAAGGCAAACCTTGGTCACGTGGTACAAATTCGCCTTTGCCGTTTGGCGTAAACGTGAATGTTAATCTCTCTATTGTATGAGAAATTTAAATACTGACGTCTGCGAACGCTAGATATCATTATATTTTACCCTTACGTCTATAAAATAAATAAAGGAGACTTTTTCCTTTTTCTTAACAACACTTTATTACAAATTTACATACAAAGGAAAAAAATTAAAAAAATAGCAAAGGAAACTGCAAAAATTACAAAATTACAAGATTATCATTACAGAAATTATCATTACGCAAAGCATATACATAAGAAAAACAAAAAACAAAGATAGACCGTGAACAAAGCAAAAGGCTTAACAGACGCAGTAATCGTTGTAAGCAGAAAAGCATTCAAATCTATACAAAGGAAATTATCAGTGGCATATGGGAGGGCGGCGAGTAAACAATAGGGCTCTCCAAGGAGGCTCTAGCCTCATACAGGCACCTACTGTCACATATGGCCCTGGAATGGTGAAATAGCCAGAAAAGTCCAAGCTTCTTCACAAGTTTTTATCGTAAAAATGTGTCTAACATAAACCGGCAAACTAAGCCCTAACTTTGTGACAGAGATTTTGCATTGTATGACCCACGTTTTGACAGACTAATACCGGTAGTTTATTTCAAGTTGATTATCAGCCTTCATTTCTAAAATACTTAATCCACGAGTTCGCCAGGGGCACCCTTTGATTTTGCTTTCGTCCTACCTGGGTACAGCAATTTGTAGGCCAATGAAGAGCTATAAACAATTTCATTAACATTATACATCGAGTGCTAACTTTGATAGCTCCACTCCCATCTGCTGTTCCACCCTTCCTTAGTGGAAGAGTTTTTCCTCGTCGGGGCTTGAGCAAATTTTCCCCTTTCAATATATGGCATGATGCTCCAATATTGACGGTTACAGGCGGGTCATCTTTCTCATTTATCCTCTTAGTTTTCTTGCTCCTTTTTTGAATTGCGACTTTCTCTCATCTTTTTAATTATTTATGAAGGTGTCCCCGAGGTAGGAAAGGCTTAGAAGAAATTAAGGTTAAATCAAATGTGGCAATTCCAGCGCTGCAGCACAGTCCGCTCTTTCATTCCTATTGCTGGTCGAATCAAACGTGGAGGAATGAGCTTCAGTGTTATTGGTCGTAGAATTTCCACACTACGCAAAATTGAATAGTATTCTTCAGTACACTGCTGCAATAACCGCAAAACTTTTTAACAGTTTATGTCGTCGACATATTGGGCCCAATTTCGTCACTGTACTTTCCAGGCCATCTCGTTCATAACAAGTCGTGCCCAGTCTTTTGAAATTGATTTGTGTATTGGTTAACTGATTTGTGTTTTGGAAAACTGATTTGTGTTTTGGGAAACTGATTTGTGTTTGGGCCTTCTTAGCCACCGTATATTTTTTCCTCTTAGTGAACTGCTAAATACTTCGTAAACTCGTTCCTTGTTATCTCACAAAGGATAAATGCGAAAAATGAAACGTTTCTGGAATTATTCCGTTCAGTTTTGAAGTCGTGCAAACGTGGACATGTTCTTTCTTAATGGAAGCAAATGTCATCGATCAGTGAATAGATAAGTTTTTTTCTGCAATTTGTAGCATGCATTCTGTTTTATTCTTGTTGCAGAAAACATTCACGTTTGATTCGCGATACTGGACTGACAATGTTACCTACAATGTGGCTGGAGGTACGAGCTTGGAGAAGGTAGAGACAAAACTTAGCACTTACTGGTCTACGCCTTTTACTCGACTCTGCCTTGGAATGAACTACAAAAATGAAGAAGCAAAATGGATCTCGCTTAGCTATTCTGGGTCATCCCTGTTGCACGTGATATCAAACGGAACGTACATACCAACCAATTTAACTGCTGGGGAGTGGAAGAAATTGCTCGATAATTCCACAATCTGGGTAACTACAACACATACTATTTAATGACGAACAAGAATGAAGGGATTTAAAACTAGTTTATTGTAAACGGTTCATTTCTACAATGTTTTTAAAGTAGCTGTGTTTCGGAGAGGTCCATAAAATTACCCTCCGAAACACAACTGTGGAAATTTTTGGAATGTTATGCATAGTGTTGGTACCCTGTGATATTCGGGGGGCCCAGGGGTAGTTGCCATCTTGATCTTATGATTGAGTTCAGTTTATATCTTAACATGGTGTCAGAAGTAAAGCACCAATATGGATAAGTTAGAGACTCCGAGTACTCATGTACTCCCAGGAAATTTAGCGGAAAACTGGCGGCGTTTTAAGCAGTAATTCAGTCAGATTTACGAAGTAGCGTCAGGCGTAGCCAGAAAAGGTGGAAAGGTTCGAGGGATGACCCTGTTGCACGTGGCGGGATCAGAGGCCTTGAAAGTGTACAACACGTTTCAGTAGGTCAGTGACGGCGATGAGAATAAAGTAGATAAAATAATGGAGAAGTTTGAGCGGTACAGTATTCCGAGGAAGAACCTAACTTTAGAAAGACATTCATTCCTTTCAAGGAATCAACTTGATGGGAGACGATTGACGCGTACGTGACTGACTTACGTAACAAGGCAGCAAGATTTGAATTCTGTGATTTGAAGGATGAATTGATCCTTGATCGGATTGTTTGTGGTATAAATGATGACACCGTGAGATCCCGACTTCTAAGAGAAGCAAAACTGACCTTAGAGGGCTGCCTTTATATTTGTCGGGCGACTGAAATAAGTTCTGGGCAGCTCAAAGTTTTGAACGAAGAAAAGGCAGTGCACGTCACGGGTAAGAGATGATGCGTTGAATAGAGGATACAGTCAGAACGATGAGCGAGGGAATGCGAAAGATAGCAAAGCAGGTATGATTTCATGTCAATTCTGAGGATATCGTCACAAATAATGCTTGCCACAAGCCTAACCATTTTGCAAGTGTATACTTAAAAAAAGGAGGTTCATACAGTGGACCAAAAAGGTGCCAGTGACGAACAGGCCTTCTTTATTGGTGCTTTAAGTCTCAACAAATGCACAGAGAATGATAAAAGGAGAGGTACTTATCATTCAAGATTGACAATGCAGCTCATTGTTATGTCATCCCAGAAAGCATTTGTAAGGAAATGGGTATTGTTTGTGGCAGTAAAGAAGGGTCAAAACTTCTTTCCTATTACGGTCATGAAATAAAAACATTGGGCAAGAGTGATGTGGCAGTTGAGTACAAAGGAAGATATCATGTGATTGAGTTTCGGTGGTTGACGTAGATGTAATACCGGTATTAGCGCTGCAAACTGCCACTGACCTTCAGTTATAATTCAGAGATTACATACTGTGGCATCAAGCGGTACACAGGAGACCAAACCAGAAATACTCAGTACCTACGCGGATCAGTTCAGAAGAATTGGAGCACTTCCAGGTGAATATGAGATAAAGATTGAACATTACCCCTTAAAAATGGTGGAAGAGGTAGCTGCAAGTATGTCAGAAGCAAAAGTTTTCTCAGCCCTTGATGCTACATCAGGATTCTACGAGATCAAGTTGGCCGAAGAAAGTACTTGGCTTACTACGTTCAACACACTCTTTGGCAGATTTAAATTTGAGAGGTTGCCATTTGGTCTGGTGTCAGCCCCAGAGGTTTTTCAAAGGGTCGTGTCCGACATGCTTGAGGCCATTGAGAAATGTGAAGTTATTGTTGAAGATTTGCTAGTGTGGGGCAAGAATACAGAGGATCATGATCACGCTCTGAAGCAGGTGTTGAAGAGAGCAGCAGAGAATGATTTAAGATTTAATGAGCAAAAGTGCAAGTTTCTAAGGCAGGAAGTTGAATATGTGGGACATGTTTTTGGGACTGATGGCTTGAGACCAAGTTCAGACAGAATTCAGGCCATTTTGAATATTTCAGTTTCACAAGACAAAACAAGCCTACAAAGATTTATGGGTATGGTGAATTACCTGCAAAAGTTCATTCCTAATTTGGCTAGCATTGATAAACCACTTCGTGAGCTGCTGGATGCTTATGAAACGTCGCACAAGAAGAATCATTCCAATTAAGAATACCTTGCTAAAGCCAATGGCCTACGACCCCAGTAAAGTTCAGAGAGTGCTGAAAGAAAAACAGCAAGTTCAGAAGAAGGATTTGATCAACGCTGCAGGTCTCTTGAACCATTAAAACCTGGAGATAGTATCAGGGTGCGACAGATAGAAACCTGGGAACCAGCAGTGTTGTTGGAGAGATCTGACAAAGGGGAACCAAGATCATATATTGTGAAAGTGAATGACCATCATTAAAGACGAAACCGGAGGGATATTCCCAAGACACAAGAAACTCTATTACATGAAGACTCGTCCAGTGAAGTAGCGGGGGACACCAACAGCAGAGACCCTGTTGCAAACCAACTACCTAATCACCTTGGGGACGAGTCTGATAGTGAACTTACATCAGCTACATCTCCCATTATCAGCAGAGTCAGTGGTCGTGTCATCCGCGTACCCCTGCGTTACTGAGAATGATTTCATTGTTCTGAACGACATTGAACACTGAACATTTTATTTGCAAACTGAAGACACATTTCTAACAGTTAGTTTTCTTTGTTATAGGACTGACTTACAGTCTTTGCTATATTTGTTATTCAGTTAAGGGCTACAGGGAAAGATGTAATGTTATGCATAGTCTGGGTACCCTGTGATATTCGGGGGGCACAGGGGCAGTTGCCATCTTGATCTTATGATTGGGTTCAGTTTATATCTTAACAATTTTTTTGTTCTCTTATGATGTAACATGTTCGAAACTTCTTCCACAGGAAAATTGTACTCAGCAAGGTTTTAACAGCGGCAACGAGGATGCTAGAGCTCGTATTGGTATTGTTGGCGACGACTCCCGATGCGTAGCAAAGAATTCGTTCAAGTCCAGAATCGGTTTTGGAGCCTCGGGAAAATGGTATAAAATGAACAACGATAATTCGTGCGGAAACGAATATGAAGACAAAGTGTCAATGATGGCTTTTGGCTACATCTTTGTTCAATAGAGAAACATATCCAACGAGAAAAATTCTACATTTTTTGGAAAAATAAAATCGTTAAAAGTAGGAGCAATCTTCGCTGAGGGGAAAAGAGAGGCCAGGATAGTTGCAGCTGCCTTACTATCACTACTGGGCGTATTTTCTAACTACACATTTGCCAAGATCTTATATTGAAAACAGCCATCTTATTTTTCAACATAAATGTGGCCTGAGACTCTGCTTAAATAACTTTCCTAACCTTGAACATCCTCCGTACCGGCCACACTGCGGTAAGTCTGTTTGTTCCAGCGTTTGCTGTAACGAATAGGTTAAGATAAAAATTGATCCTTTTATGTGGTGCTACGCTAGACATTTCTTTTTTAAAAATTCCTGTTAGTAACCCTTACCCACCAAGCGATCTCAGTCATTACCCAGGTGTATTTATGTCTGGGCGTTCTTCAAATTTTTTTGGAACTGCAATTTTTGTTTTAATGTTACTTAATACTTAACTGGTTCAGCGTGTGGTATTGGTGGTTATTCTCAGGCGATGGAGACAATTTGCTTTGCGGGACCATTCATAGCGCATTAGTAGCAACATTCATGGAAAAAGTCTTGGGACGAATTTGTAATTGTGGCGCCTTTCGAAACCTTACATGCCCTCCTACTATGCCACCTCATAAAAAAGGTTGCACCCGTGAATCTGGGGCGAGGGAACGGAATTTGTGAAAAGACTAACAGTGCTTTATGAAGATATACTGAGAATTACAGGTAATTACGAATGGCGCTAAACTCGTACCAGGGCTTTTCCCTAGCGACCAGGTTGGAATATTGCATGATCGTGCCAAGGAGGTTTGTCAGGATATTAGTTATGACAGTTATTGATGCATTGCCAAACCTTGCTCACAGTTAATGTTCTCGATCCTAAACATTTGTCGGTTAAGATAGAGTCCCCTCATAGGTCCGCTGTTGTGTAGGCCAGCGTTGTGTTTGTCCGTGGGTAACCTTTTAACAATAATAACAACTTTATTTTGCAATTCCCATATCTTTTTAAGTTACTTTGTATACATATTTACGTTTTTTAGTTAATTTTTAAGATAACGAAAAATATGTATTAATGAAGGAAATGCCAAGAGCAAGGGGGTGGGGGGGAGGTGTCTCCAAGGAAATCTGTGGTACAGTTCGCCTCCAGGTATGACGTCACGTCTCGCGTAAGTGACTTTCAAAGTGGCAAGCAAAGTGTTCATCGCAGAGACGAATAAACATTTCGATTTTATATTGTTCCGATTTCTTGAATTTGGAGATTTTAAGGTTTCTATTGTCATAGAAAACTAGTCTTAACCCTCTTCCAAAGTAAAACTCCGGACTTAAGCTTAAAATATATATTGATCCAAGTGCATGACCAGCAGGGTCAGCAGTAAGAATAAAGAAAAAAAGGCCAAAAGGAGAAATAGTATTAAAAAAAAGGGACCAAACAGAAAAAAAAAACCGTACAAAGAAATAGGAAATGGCGTCACCGGTAGTCGAACCCGGTTTATCTGCACGTGCAAGCAACTCCTTGACCACTTCACCACAGTGACACGCAATCAGTAATTAATTTTGTCATATCAAAACAATTTTTCTCTGCCACAGACGTTGTTTGAAGCTGGTGGAGCTGTATTTATCATGAATTCAAATAAACATTTGAGGAAAATTAGCTTAAGCGCGTATTTCAAAGCTATTTCGCATTATTTCGGTTTCAAAGGGCCGACTCTATGTACATAATCGATCGACCTAGCTTTACTGAATTTGGTGGAGAAGACATCAATTCAGGCCCACACTCGAAAGGAATGACATGAAGTTCGGCCCGTTTAGTTAGCGAAAGAATAGATAAAATATAAACATGTGTGTTCTGTGAATGGAACCTCCTATTCTGGAGACTAGACCTTGCCCATTTTAGAGAACAAAAAGATGGCGATCCCGCAACACGGCTCGCAAAACAAATTAACAAAATTATACGATCACGGACACAAAATATCAAAACGGTTTACACAAACAGATTATAGCAACACCAAAGCTCATACACATTTGATCAAATAAGCGATATATAGCGATATTTGCTAGCTTCTTGGCCTTAGCTTTTCCTCGACCTCGCTAGTCCAAATAACTGTCGTATACCTCGCTAATTTGCACAAGCGACCCGAGGCTCTTGCCCGTTACTATGTGACGTCATACTGGCAGGCGGAGTGGGTCAAGAAACTTGGGTGGAAAACAATAAAGTTACTTTCCCCCCTCTGGCCTAGAGCCTAAATGAATCGAGAGGTTTTCGAGTTAGTCTCTAGACATATAATGTATACATTTGAAATGTAGCTTAATTCACAAAAAGAAAACACATTAAAGGAAGAAAAATACAATATATATATATATATATTATATATATAACAGATGAGCATAAGCTAAAGCATAGCAAGAATGGCTTAGCAAAAAACAAATAACAAACAAAAAGAGCACAGCATAAAGCCGAAAGCATATAGCATACACCCACAAGAATTGAAGGAAGGGGTGCTAGTTGGTGTTAGATGTCAGAAGAAGAACTTTGCTTAATCAACAAGTATTGTTTGACCCTTCTTTAAGAAAGAGGAGTACTTCAATCTATCAATCAATCAATCAAACAATCAATCAATCAATTTATTTACGTCAATACGTGGGATGGGGCTACCCCGATCATCCGAGCCAGATGCTCATGTATGAAACGTATGACAATAAAAATACTAAATTAATATAAATAAAATCATTTCAATAAAAATATCAATAAAAATACAAGGTCAAAGCTATACCCTCCCGCATCCCACTGAATTAATTAAAAACTAAAAACCGTAAGAATAAGTTTAAAGCCCTAAGATAAAATGAATAAATCTAAGATATACAAAAATTACATTTATAACTGTTTCTTAAGTTTATAAGATTAACAGGTCTTAAATGCTTACGAAATTCGCTCACCTAAGTCGATCTTTTAATGTAAGAAGGAAGCTGATTCCACAAATGCGAAGCCTTGTAAGTGAAAGAATTGTGATTATATCGATTATTATAGGATGGTTGAGTGAGATTGTGATTACTGTTCCTTAAATTGTAGCGCAATATGTAATAACACAACGAACCATACGTAACCAACGCCCCGAAAAGTACAAGCGAAACTGAATATATAACGTATAAAGCAGCACGTGCATATGAAGCGTGAACACAGAGCGTGAATATTTACAATATTAGAACACCCTCCCTTTTATAGAAAAAAAAAACTTGAAACCAAAACAAGCGAATAAGCACATATTAATGAAATTCAGTTATTAGGAAAGAGTCCTTAGGCTTAAGTAAGCACATAGTCCTGAAGACGCTTGGGCAGCGTACGGATGCGTGTGGACCTTCTCGGTACTTGCACAGGACTGGGCTATTTGGCTGGGTCCGGCGCCGTAGGCGGCGGATCGCGCGGCTAGTCGAATGTTTCCACGCGTGTATCTCGAGGTGCCTGTTCGCGCGTATCTTCGCGTGTCTCTATGGATGACTGCTCGCGCGCCTCTATGATGTCGTGATCATCTTCAACTTTGATAGGCGCTTCATTGGACTTGCGTAGGTGAACGCGATTTCGTGGAAGGAGTCGTTGAGGGAGCTCAACCTCCTAAGATGTTTTGTCAATGCGACTTTCTTCGACACCCTTTTGCCACTCTTTTCTTCCCGCGCGCTAGGGCTCAACTCACACGGTATCCCCGGGTTCTAAGTGCGGGAGGTCCCGTGCGCCTCTGTTATAGTACTTGGCTTGTTGTTGTTGGCGGTGATGAAGCTTGGTATGGGTCACGTCCTCATCTGAAACAGATGGCTGTAATAATGCGGCAGTCATCGGCTGGAGACTTCTTGTCCTTCTGCTAAATAGCCTCAGTGCTGGGCTGATTTGGATACTCGCGGACTTTGTGTTTCTGTACCCAGTAAAGCAAGAAACGCGTCGGAACCAGTCTTGTTGCACTTCAACATAATTTTCTTGGCTTGATTCACGGCGCTCTCAGCCTTTCCATTCGACGGACTATGATGTGGCCTGCTAGTTCTGTGCTCAAAATCTCACTCTCTAGAGAAGTTCAGGAAATCGCGCGAGACGAACTGTAGTGGCCCGTTATCGGTAACGAGTTGCTACAACCTCGTCCCCAGGGAAAAGCCCTGGGGACGAGGTTGGAGTTGCTAAGGAATACCAAGTCTCGCGAAATAATGACCTTTAAACTTCTTGATGACGTAGACAGAGGATGTATCTCTCAGATGGTCGAGCTCCAAGAAATCGCTAAAATAGTCCACAGTCACAAGGTAATTCATTCCATTTAACAAATGGGTCTGCTGCAACGAACTCCCACGGACGACTAGGTCTTTCGTGGCTGGTGAGTGTTTCCTTTCTTTGACCCTGTTCGTACTCTCTGCAGGCTTCACATGTTGACACATAGTTCTTAATCTCTTCCGTCATCCCAGGCCAATAAAGACACTCACGCGCTATGTTAAGGCAGCCATTAACTCCAACAAGGTGTGAATTGTGAATACTTTTTAGAAGACCACTCTTAGCAGCCTTGGGTACCACTACCCTTTCCCCCATAAAAATCAGACCATCTTGAAGACTAATAAAAACAGAACATTTGCAAGTCTGGGGTTCCTTGCCAGCTAAAAACGCCAAAAAAATAGACATAAAAGAATGAACCCTCTACATACAAAAATCGACCCTCGACACCTCCATTGTGTGTAATATGCCCGGGCCCGGGGTCATATTTGCGAGCGTGACACATGATTCTTGTTAAAATTTATTGGAATCCGCTGGGCAAGGCAGATATTGATCATGAAGTGTTCCGGTTGTGTAACTGTAAAACGAGTTGCCGTGAAAACGTGGTGAGTAATGTTTTGTTCTGCTACCTTAAGCGCATTTCAAGCACCGGCAATACAGTATGGCGTTACTTTTTAAGGCTGCTTAAAAACTGTATGCCAAGTATGCATATTTATCATCGTTTTTATTTAATTTCAACACAGAGATCGGGAATAATAGGCAAGCGCACGTCGCCTCGATCGGATAACAAATTTCACGATTTCAAAGTGACGTCAGGTAAAAGATAGAGTAATGGTTTGTCTAAGAGTATTCTGTATAAACACCGCACCTAGGATAAGAGGGAATTGAAGTTGAAGAAGAATGATTTATCTTAGTGATTTCATATGCGCATCTTTCAACAACCCTGCTTCCTATAAAATGTCCCCGATACTCTGCAGTGACAGAGAAGTCAATTCTAGACTAAATATGAAAGGTTTAGTTGGATAGCAATGTCATTTTTAGGAACCTAAAACAAATAAGATCGAAGACAAGTGAATACAATCTGGGTTCCTGTCAGGAAAATAATATGCAAATATGTCTGCTGTTTGTAAATAAGAAGTGCCTTTAATAGCGAGAGTCCGACATTTAAAGGATAAACTACATAAGAAAAAAACCTTTTCTTTAAATTAGGTGCTCAGCTGATAAAATGTTGGTCTGTTATAGGAAAGAAAACAGAGAAAAATAGACTATTGCATCCGCCAACTGTCAGATCAGACGTCTGGAGCAAACATTTTTGGCATATATTTTTGGGGATTTGTCGCTCAAGGTAAATGTAGAATCAGCTTTTACTCGGGAGAGCTGTAGTGAGCAGTAACATAAATACTTATGCTAGTGCAAAGACTGATCAGTGACAACAAAAAACCGATAAGTTTAACTAGCCTGCGGACACAGACTTATTTCTGGTCGCTGTCTGCGAACCGAAGCGGCCAAACGAATTCCGTGACCCAACGCCTTTTGTTTTGATGTTCGCCAAACAGCGAAAGGAAAATAAAATGTGATATCGCGTTCAGACTCGCGATTTATTTCAATTCAACCAGCGCTGACAAAAGCTGATGAAACGATTGTACAGACACATCCTTGACTGAGTCAAAAATCTCTGTCAATCGCTCGTTATTAATTCACAATCCTACATCGCCATTATGCAATGATCTGAAATATTCTAAACCTGGGCCAGACCAAGCGTGAAATATTGTCAAGATGTCATTTCAGCTACGACGCTTCAACTCATCTATAGAAATTAACACCTTGAAAAGAACATGTATTTAAAGAAATAAAAGAACAACTATAAAGCGCTTTCGATCTGAAAGTTCTGTGTGAACCAGAGTATGGAATTTCCAGCGTTTGAGTGGATACGAATTAGCCGGCAATGAAGGGCGCTTTCCATTTAGGAAAAAAACCCGGAAATTTCGGTGGTAGCAAAAGTGGAATTTCCGATTGGTAAAACGTTGTTCCATTTGGTCGTAAACCCCGGTACGTGGCGGTGCCCGACCGTGGACCTCGAACTGGTACAAAACTACGAGAAACGTAAATGGAACACGACATTCCGTTCGGAATTTCCAACCGGGAAAACGGGACCACCTTTTTAGATTTTCCACTTTTTCTGGGAATTTTCCAGTGGGACGAACCGACGAAACGTGTTACATTTACCGCCGAACCGGAAATTCCGGAAATTTTGACTAAATGGAAAGCGCCCGAAATATTTCTGCGGCACGGGAGCAGTGGGGACGAATGGCGCGCTATAAAAGCAATGCTTATCACGTGGGAAGCATTCTAGGACGACACCTCGTCTAACTAGTATATATTTGATTTACTAGTGGCAGTTCGATTTTTCCAGGGGTTTCTTAGCTTGTTTGCGTTTCCTTAAATTATTTAGAGTTTGCCGTCCTTTGTTGGAATACTTGTTTTGTAAATAAGGACAAAGTCCTTCCAGCAGTGTCGCCTTCGTAGGATGGGCTTTTCAGAGCATGAGCCATGGATCCTACCCAGATTTCCTGCCGAGTTTTTTTTTCCGGCAGGTTTTTTCTGGCCTCTGTTCTGACAGTATTCTGAGGGTCTCAATGGGGTTAACCGATAGGCGTAAAACGGCCAAAAATTTAGTCGATAGCCGTAAAAATTGATGAATTTTAACCGTTAGCCGTAAATAGGGTAAAAAAGAGTTAACCGTAAAAGAAAGTGTTCCCTAGATTTGCTACTTTTAAGGAAGATACTAAACTCACTTATGGTTGCGTTTTTTATTTCCCGGCTAGCGTGGCTCCGTACGCACGTTAGGTAAAGCGCCTTTTAGGAGTTGACCAACACCCTGGTTCCATTTCTGCCGCTCTCTCGGGGAACTAATTTTTTTTTATAGCGAAAGTGTGGCTTCTTGCTGGGGATTAATATTTGCGATTTTCAGAAGGTCGTGCCCTCGAAACACTTGTGAAACAACACACAGAGATCTCACCGTTTGTAAAACACGTTGCCGATAAACAACATTTCCCTGTTTTTCTCTGACGCTATGGTAGACATTGCCATGCCTAGTCGCTGTACGGCGTCTTCCCACGCAATCTCGGTCAAGGCATTTCGGTGGCGAACTCGCTCGGACCAGGTGACCCGAAACGCATTAGTCGTGCGAAATAATGAGGCCTACGGACGAGGCAACCGCTGACAGTGGTTCCGTACAGTCCTTCGCTATCATTAAAAACACTGGACACGGGAATTTTGTTATTTTGTTATTTCACACTAGAGCTAGAAACGGATTATCCGTCTGAGACTAGCCTGTGTACAGTCGCTCCCTTCCCGACAGACATCCCTTCTTCGATTTTTTTCTGAGGGGAGGGGGCTATCTGGAACGGATAATCCCGTCTTCAAACTGTCCGTCGAAATTGAAGGATAAAGTCAGGCGGATTGTTCATTCAAAATTAAAACTACTTCATTTTCAAATTAAGACGTATTTACCTATCTGACGCGAATCATCAAACGGATAACCCGTCTCACACGAATAATCCGACTCTGGTGTGAAAACGGCCATTTCTGTTGTAATGAATGTCGCGCCCCGGCCCGTGAGTTGGGCTTTCGCGTGTGTGCTTTTGCTTTTTCACAAAGATTATTTTTAAATTGACTATTGACATTTCTATGTGTAAAATAATATTAGAAGTGGAATACTTTATAAAAAGTACGAACTATCAAATGTTAAAATTTTTCAAAAGAATAGCTTGTTTCACATCCCGAGATGATCTTAAGACCTTTATTTTGCATTAAGGATACAAAAAATACAGCTTAATTAATATTTAACTTTTTGAAACAAAAGAAGTTAATTTTTAACTTTTTTGTTAACCGTAACTGAAAAAAAATTAGCCGGTAGCCGTAAAAGAGCCAAAATTTTAGCCGATAACCGCAAATGCCACCACCCCATTAAGACCCTCTATTCTGTGTAAACTGTCGCTCAGCTCTGTTCTAGTTCTTACACCACATATTTGAATGTAATAGAAGATGTTGTATAGTGTATTGTTATATCTGCGGTGCTCGGCCGAAACAGCCAAAATAAACCTAATGGTTTTTCTATTCATGTTGTACTGCGTAGTGAAATCTATCTTTTTGTCGAGGGTCGAGGGTCGAGGGTCGAGGGTTCCATGTCGAGGGTAATTTGTTTTTTCAATAAATTTTATAAAAAAAATGTGGTGTTGTAGTTGTTTAATTGAAATAGTACGTGGACATTCGAATTCGCTTAAAAGCAAAGAACCTTAGCAAAGAACCTTCTCCCTTCCTGTGAAGCCTTGTAGACAGGTTGTGCCTGAAAAAAATATCATAGAGCTTAGGCAGGGGCACCCGTGAATTGTATTTCCGAGGTCGAAAATACCCCAGATTAATTTTGAACGGTTTTTTAAACCATACCCAACGACTGTTTTCTGTAAAATATCTGTTCGGAGAAGCAAATATTTGTCTACAATTTTCTATTACTTAAGAAAGGCTAAAATTTTTTAGATAGCCGTTCCATTCATGTACAGTTTTCGTAGGTTATCTAATAAATTCCCTACGATTTTCTAAAGTTTAGGTTTCGCATTTCAGTCCCCAGGTAGAAAAAGGAAACCTAAAATTTTCGGATTCGAAAATGCGATGGAGGAATCAGAAAAATTCTCACTTTCGTAAAACCTAAAATTGCATCTAAAATTTTCGGGAAAATAATACTGAGGCCCTATTTAAGTAATTTCGACAAGATTCAAGTTACCCTAGGACGACCGAACAGATACAAGTTTTATAGCGCCGCTTACAATGCATTTCTAGAGATTTGAAAGTACTCTGGATAAGCGAAAAAGTGTTTTCAATGCATTTACGAGGAAACCGTCGTTGGGTGCCCCTTCTTAGGCCTATATTTCAGTCTCTGCCTTTCAGTTTCTGCCTCTTCTCTGCCTTGCTTGGCTGTTCAGTGGGGTAGTTTGAATATCGATATTTCACCGATTCTTGTTTTTTATCCTCTGTATGCGACCGAATTGTCGTGCTTTCAATGAAGTAGAAACGCGCCATAAAATTTTAAAATACAAGTCATCGATAATCACCGACACCGGAATACGTAGGTGCGTATCTAGAGTGATAATTTAGATGGTTGATGCTATCGCCCGAGTCGCGCCGCAATAATAACCTCCTTCAACGTTAATGTTCAGGCCCCAGTTGTTCAAACGTTGGATAGCGCTATCCAACGTTTGAACAACCGGGGCCTGCAGCTTAAAAAGTACATCACTGCAGAAATTTGAAACACCCTGAAACACAAAAGGAACGCAAAACCAACACTTATCGGCGCAGTTGATGGCGGCAGTGGGATAACAGGAACTCATGTGGCGAAACTAATTTTGTACACATCTTTATCCCTAGTGTGCATTTCAAACAGAATCAGGGGTGTCTGCGCAAAAAACTTTCTTCACAACGGTTTCAGCGATTATTTCCTATTTTGCTCGAAAAGGGGAGCTTTTATTCACGAACAGCGATCAGATCGAAGCAGACGATTATACCAACTTTCAATAAAATAATATATTTCGTTTTTCATTGCCTCCATCTCATGAAGATGGGTCGGTCCGCCTAGTGAAAGACTGGGAAAAGTTGGAAGGGTTAGGTTAGGGCCTAGCCTTTATCGCTAATTTAGCCGCATATCCTTTATTTGTTATTTTGTAATTCCTGCTTCCACAGGCGGCCAAGCTCATTTTGAAAGTAATATATCAGTTAAGTCAGTTTTTTAAACTTTTTTACGACATTTTTTACTATATGGTGCCTCGTCAACAGAGCAGAATACTTTCTTAGGCAGTCACTCATATTGAGAAACCTGTTATCGAGTAACGTGTTCTGTTCCCCACCCCCCCCTCCCCACACCCAACTAATATGGATGGAGATGTCCAAGCACCATTTGTTTTTTAAATTCTTCTTATTTGTTTTCCATTTGTTTTCCATTTTTCAAAAAAAAAAAAATTAAAAAACTTGTTACCCTCGACCCTGGACATGGAACCCTCGACCCTCGACCCTCGACCCTCGACAAAAAGATAGACTCACGGGAAATCAATTACCAAATGTCCAAGCTTTCAAAGATGAAAGATACGTGAAAGGTCTAAAGTAGCACACGACAAACTATCGAAGAGTCCGGGCTCTAAAGCATACTTTGCTGTGACTAACAAGAAAGGAACAAACAGCATGAAGCGTCTACTATCATCAGGAGATCGTTTGAATTTGATCAAAACAGCAAGGTGCGATAAATCATTGACTCCGTAGGCAAATTTAAAATAGTTAGAAATTTTCCTCTTCTTCAATATGAATCTGGCTAGCTTTTAACCTTCCTAGCCAACGTTCTTAATGTCACCATTTAAATGTTATGTGACACTTAAAGGTTGATTTTCACTGACGCGTTTTTGGCTGCGCACGTTTACAGCGGTTACCACTAACACCGGCGCCCTTGAATGGTTTTTTCTCTGTGGTTGAAACCTGAGTTTTCGTGGACGTCAATCAACTGTTTCCATGGTTTTCTCACGTGCTCTGACAGAGACAGTTTGTCCCTCTCTTTTCCAAAACCTATCTTAACAAGGAAAAATATAGCATCTACGAAAAACTCTCAAGACGTTTTAACGTCGCAGGTTTCCGTTTTGAGGATAAATAAAGCCACCAACTCCAGTACTTCTAACCGTCCATTTTTGAGCTGCACTGAAAGCCCTTGTATTTGGTACTCTATTTAAGCCTTTTAGACTTGACATCACATTCGCACACAGCAAGTTTGCCGCTCGCGGATAAAGATGAAGAAAATATAAAAGAAATATGACAATCGTCTTATTCTTTTCATTATCCCCAGCGGCAAACTGCCTGTGCGAATGTGATGGCAAATCTTACAAGCTTGAATGAATTATCTAATACAAGGGTTTTCGTTGAAGCTTAAAATAGATCGGTTGAAGTACTGGAGTTGGTGGCTTTATTTCTCCTCAAGACGGGAACCTTCGGTGCTAAAAACTGGTAGGAACTTTCCGTAGATGCTATAACTTGCTTTGTTGAGATTTTATTTTGAAAAGAGAAGGGCAAATACACAGTAACTTTGAGAAACAGATGTTCGTTCATCTTGCTCGCATTCAGCATAAAGTTGTTCTCCCTGCATTACGCACGGTATTCGCCGTAGGTTTCTGATTACTACCCAGCTTCTTGCAACTAAAGCTTTGCGCAAGAATATCCGGCAGACAAAAGATAGTCCGTCGGCAGTTTTCCTCTATTTGTGTGTCAACTTTCACAAATGTGCTAACTTTGCATTTGAAGGTTAAATTTGACTTCAAACTTGCAGATATTGAACTACAGAGCTCTGAGGGTTATTTGCTGAAGTTAGAGAAAAATCTGTCTTATTGTTTCGAAACTATTGACGTTTTTTGTAAAATGCAGTTTTAAACATATGCCGATATCTAAATAGACTGCGAAACAGTCCGTATTTTTGCGTATTCAAGTACGCGCGAGCAGTCAAACGAAAGGTCTGGAACGAAGCTGAAAACAGAGAGCGAGACTGGAGTTGTTATGTATTTTAATTGTCTTTTACTTTCTTATTGTCGCAGTGTTTCTGTTGTAATATTTGTTTTTTTTTAATTTGCATGGACTTCCTAAACAGGAATGCTTTCGATTAGTAAAATCTATGCGTTAGCTTAAATTTTAGGGGCCGAAATGTGTGATTGTGATTTTTAAATAGAAACTAGCGAGTACGCCAGATAACCCTCTCAGTCTTTAAGCATTACTGTGAATCATGGTTTTACGCACAAAGACATTTGCCTTCAGTTAGATTATTTGTTTTCGTTTTTTTTACATCAATATCATTGAATTTTTCCCTTGAAAAATATCCTGTTGTGTCTAGTTAAACGTTTCTTTATCCCTGTTTTTAACATATGATATGGCCCAGATTATTTAAGTATGTATTTGAAACTGAACTACTGACCATTTTTGTTTCTTGGCAGAACGACTGTATTAAGTTTAACCTTGCTTGTTATCTTCGCATTACCGGGGTTGATTAAAACAAGAAGATGAGGGCCTTATTGATGTTTGTTGTATGCGCCTCTTCGTATTTTCCATCAGGTAAATTACATGCGACATACCTGTTAAGGGGAACTGATCAAAAGGCCCCTACATGTTGTATATCTTAATGAAGGACCATTTAGATAGGTAGTTTATTGAGTTTCAGACCTTGCAATACTACACTGAATTAAGTTAAACCTTCACAAAAATTCAAAAGAATGTAGATAATGTAATGTAATGTAACTATTGCTCAGCTATTGACCTATTTACAATGAATTCACATATCTTTTAACACATGTAAAACAATGATTTGAATTCGACCGGCTACTAACCCTGGCCCACCCTTACAGTACTAGACTGAATTAAGTTAAACCTTTACAAAAATTCAAAAGAATGGGGAGCAAGGGTGGCGCAGTGGTGAGAGCACTCGCCTCCCACCAATGTGTCCCGGGTTCAAATCTTGGCGTCGACGCCATATGTGGGTTGAGTTTGTCGTTGGTTCTCTCCCTTGCTCCAAGAGGTTTTTCTCCGGATACTTCGGTTTTCCCCTCTCCTCAAGAACCAACATTTCCAAATTCCAATTCGACCAGGAATCAGGTAGACGAAGAACCACTATGTGGATGTGCTACCTCCTAATCGTTATTTTATTTATTTATTTAAATATATAATATGATTCACCCGGTATTTTGTCTGATTAAGTGGTGGTCTGTTTCGGAGCAATTTGGGGCATGTTTATACGTAGGGCGACTTTGTAGGGGGTTCCTCACCGAAACATTTTGGTAATTTAAGTGCCCTGAGATGCGTTCTGGTACAATATGAACGCTTAAATTTTGACAAATGGCAGGATTCCACTGTTAGATTTGAATATACCAATAAAATACAGTAGATGTGGTCAGAAAAAAAAAAACAAATAAATTAATCATGACCTTTTCCAACTTAGCCATTATATCACCCAAACACGGCTTGAATCGACTCTAACATGCGTACAGTGCAGAGCATTTCCACTTTTGGAAATGTGTTAAACAATAGCCTTGAGTCA
The DNA here is from genome assembly GCA_022179025.1 of Porites australiensis. NCBI lineage: Eukaryota > Metazoa > Cnidaria > Anthozoa > Scleractinia > Poritidae > Porites > Porites australiensis. The sequence continues at coordinate 38,803 of BOPM01001602.1, forward strand.
CCACAGGGCAGCTTAAAAATATCCTCGAGCAGATTCGAATTGGTTAAAAATCTGTCGTGTTTCGCGTTTTCCCAGCTGTCTTTGCCCGCCTCTTATTTACACAATAACGGAGGAGAATTGGTAGAAGACTTCTGAAATTGAGTTCCATTGAGCCGCTGCAGACTTTTTAGTCTGCGAAAACGTCCGTTTCTCCTCGCTCTTCGTCGCTGAGGACGTTTCGCGCGGAGGAACGTCTGCGACTCATCGACAGAAATTCCATACTGATGACGTAAAATCTGTCCAGAATCGGGTCAGAAATTTCATAACAACAGGCCTCGCTTCACGTACCACCAGGTTTGCACAGTGATGGATAAGGGTCATTTGTCTGAAATCCTTATTGACTCTTATTAACTCTTCAATTAATAAACTGAGGAATTTCACTCAAGGGAATCCGTCGCGGATCATTTTTGGGGTTTGTGGGTGGCAAAAAATTCTTCTTCCTTAAAATCTAAGGAATAAAAAATCACATTATGTGATTTTTTATTTCCTTGGTCAGTCACAATGTTAAATCTAAAATTTGTTCAGGTATTTTAAACCGTATTGACTCGGTAGGAAACGCAGGATGAAAATATCCATATATAAAATGAAAAATTATCCAAGATATTAATTCGTCCCTTTTCTTACTCTTGTGTCGGAGGATGCGTTAACAAATATTTTATGAAACACTGGATATATTTTTGCTCTGACGTTTTTGTAAAAGGTAAATAGGGACCTTACGAAACTACGACGGCGACGGCAACGGCAACGTCAAAAAGCAATGGGTTTAGTTAGCAAAACAACTACTCTGCCGTGCATCACGCTTTTTTGTACATTTCTTTGCCGTCTCTGCACATCTACGACGTGAAATGACCAAATTTTAAGTTTTAATAAGACGGGAACGGCAAGCGATAAATTCTACCATCTCTGTCTGAACTCGGGCGCCTCCCCCTCTCTTCAGTTCCAGGATAAATTCCTTTCTTTTAAGTAACAGGGCAACTTGGGAAAATCGCGAAATGGTTTGAAAGGATGCGAAGTCTATTTTCAGTGACTTTTTCATGGACGTCGTCGTTGTCGGATCGTAAGGTCCCCAATGTCATGGCCTTTACGGTATAAAGACTGAAACTGCAATAAGCGTAAACTGAGTCTTCTTGGCATTTAGTAACAACACCGGCACAAAGCAAATTCGAACGACGATTTATTGTACCCGACGTGCTTGGTACTTGAAATAAAATGCGTGGTACAAACAGCGTGGGTCGAAACTAAAGCGGTGAAAGTGCAAATTAAAATAGTTGCCATCATGGAAAATCAGAATAAAGAAATATCAAAAATGCAAAAACGAGGACCGTGAAATGCACTTACATTGTTCCGGTCAAGGAAACCTGCTGTGAAGCGGACCAAGAATAGCTTGAATGGTTAGCTGGTTAAAGAGTCCACAGACAATGCATGAAATCCCGTTAGGATTTGCAGCCCTTAAAAATTACAATTAAATATCTGTCCAGTTTCTCAACGGTTTTAGTGTTTCTAGGCTCTTCTTTCAGTTCAGCAGCTGAGTTCCATAATGCTTAAGTCGACCTCGCTTTTACTAGAAATATGTCGAGTCATTTTGAAAAACGTTTATTAGTGATGATGAGCGATGGTTTAGATGATTTGCTGTCGCAGGGGGTGGATCAATACGAAAAAGAAGAGGTAATTTTAGACGATGGACTCGATGAAATTCTCTCCCAGAGTTTTGGTATGTTTGAGCAAAAGAGTCTTGAAGACGACGCTATCGATATTACCGACATGTTTGAGGTTGGCAGGCCTAGTTTGCTGATGGGAAGGCGCTTTCAAACTGCAAAAGGTAACCGTTCGGAACTTCTTTTTGTATGCCTTTCTCTTACTTTTTGCTCAATTCTTATCTCGATTTATTTGTATTGGCAGTGAACTGCGGCCAGGATAAAGAAGGTCGACTTGAAATAAACGCGGAGAAAGATTTGGTTGAACTTTTCGTCCAGTCTGTACCCAAAAGCACCAAAGAAAAAGCCGTGTGGGCTTTTCGTCTGTATGAAAGGTGGGCGCTGTGGGGAAGAGGTGTGTACAATCCCGGAAAGGAAACATCTATTGTCGGAGGTATACTGTTGGTGTATTCAGACCTAGATACAATGCCAGAGGAAGATTTAAGTGAGGTCCTCAGTCAATTCATTGGAGAGGTTCGAAAACAAGATGGAACTCGTTGCCCGGGAAAAACGTTGCACGAATTAATTAGTAGCTCACAAAAGTATTTTGCATCGAACGGAAGTTAATTTTTTCTCCACTGAATTTTTTGAAAAGTTAAGAAAATCACTGGAAGTGGAAATGAAACTTCTGCTCGGAATAACTTGGGTTTAAACCGAAACAAGTGGATATAATTTCTGTTTCAATTGAAAACGACCAGTGGAAAAGCAATATTTTGGGAAGCGATAACCCTGAAACTTTATTTAGAACAACTTTTTATTTGATCGGATTAAATTTCGGTATGAGGGCGGGGGGTGAACACCGCAAATTGAGTGCAAATAGCTTTTCACTCTGATGCGGAGGGACAAAGAATTTTTAGTTTCTTCCGAAGGAGTAAGCAAAACGAACCAGGGTGGGTTAAAACATAGAAAATTATGCCCGAGAAGTTGTAAGTTGTTAAATTTCATGAGAGATGACTTTGTGTTGTAAGAATTGTCAAGGCTTATATTGAGCGATGTCCTAAAGGATCTTTATATAATGCTTTTTAACTCGTGGGTACGCGCGAGCGTTCCACGAGTTATTGCAGGGACAGGGATGTGCAAATGAGTCACTCGCTCACTCGTAGTAGACGCACTTCGTAATTAATCGGGTCCGAACTCGAGAGCGCGAAGATCTATCGTTTCCAAAGAAGCACGCGCTCGCCAAAGTTCGGTGGGATCAAATTCCTTGCTGAGAGCGTGCATCGTGCGCTACAGCACGGTGTTACCAAATTTAAGACACGCAGGAATCTTTCAGATTAGTACGATTCAAGAGCCTTTGACTCGTCCAGGCGTTTAACTTGACGAGAGAATGAGCATTTGCTCTTCGACTTCTTCAACTTCGACGCTTGCTTGATCTCCTGCCTTGTGATAATGTAATAGGTTATGTGTATGAATGAATGTATGGTAAATAAATGCACTTCTTCTTCTTCTTCTTCTTCTTCTTCTTCTTCTTCTTCTTCTTCTTCTTCTTCTTCTTCTTCTTCTTCTCAAGGACTCCCCAAGATCACGGGGAAAAATGGATGTGATTTTGAGCATTAGCTTTAAAATAACAGCGGAAATCGGGATAAGAAAACATAAGCTTATGTTTTGCGTACTACTAGTACTTCGCAGAGGAGTTGTATCTGCTTTGTATTGTATATGTTCTTTCATTGCCATGAAATGCGTTTACATTGTTTTTGACTGTCAATAGCCCGGTTTCAATTAGCCTGAATTTCATCCGATTACTTCGAGTCGTTTTTTCAATCGGTTAAATTGGCTCGATCGTTTGCGGACGGAAGTCATGCATGGGAGAGGCATTAAACTTGAGACTTTTCGATGGATCATGTAACCTTCCTCAATGGCGTAGTGGTTAATGTGAAGTCCCGTAAGCCCGGAGGTACCAAGTTCGAATCGTGCTACGGACCTTCTACTTCCCACTTTCCTTTTGTTTTCTTTTTTGTTTTGTTTTGTTTGCTTATTTGTTTTGCTGTTTCTTTTTTAATATATACCTAAATAAGTGTTAATAAAGTGCAATAAACAGCAAGAAAAGTATTTTGTTTCCAGAACCAGGATATAATATTTATAATCTGAATTTCTATCATTTCCCACAATTTACTGTGGGAGAACCAGAGTTTATAACTATTTGATTATTTTCTAAACAACGTACCCACGAGTTGACGATAGTCTTTCTTTGATTACTTGAAGCGATTGCAAAAGTACGAAAGTAAGATTGTTTGGTTTTCTAAAGTCCGTTTGGGTCATAATAAACTCATTACAATTCCATGGTCAAAATGATGATGGCTAAAGCTGGAATTAGGGGATATTTCACTCATCACTCTTTGCGTGCAACAGCGGTTTCGAGATTGTCTCAAGAAGGTGTAAAAGTCAAATTGATTCGGGGTGTTACTGGGCATCGATCGGAAGCCCTTCAAAGTTAAAAAATATATTTATTTGCGGGGCAAACTTTGTTCACTTGCAGCCAAAGGCTGAGTTGCGGAGGAACCAGGGAGGTGAGATCGGACGTCAGCATGTAAAGGCACACTCTTGCAGCCACTTCAGTCCATGTTTTGATCACACCTCACCCACCCAGACCGATGATGGCACAAGTCAGACAGACCATGACATCCGGGGCTACGTCCCCTACTCTTTTCGAACAATGTCACGGTTCTTTACGTCCGCTTCCAACTGAAGTACAAAGATGAAGGAGACAGGGCCAGCGGCTTAACGTCACCTCCCAATGACGCGATCGTCTGAAATGAGAAAGGGGTTTCACAGCTAGCATGATCTTACCAGTTTTTTAAAGACTTTGGTTGATGGTCCTGCCGGGGTTTGAACTCACGTACTCCTGCTCAACTTACTGGCGCTCTTCCAACTGAGCTAACCGTGCGGCGGGAAACAAGTGAACAACTACTTGCCAAAATAGTGCAAGGCCAGTCCAGTGAAACCACAACCACAGAAAATGTTCTTGCTGCGCAAATTCCAAATTCTTTGGGGTCAATTAATTTGAATATTTCAGGTGGAAATTGTAATATTACCATTAACAAAAGCTAGAAAAATTTTGAAATTAGTAGGTTATAATTGACAAATGCAACAACGTTTGTAAACTAAGTGACAGAAACAATAAACGCTCTTCCGTTTTGGTTGTGCTAAAAATTATTGTGGTCAACTAAGTGGAACAAATGGTCATTATCGGTGGCCAAATAATGACCTTCTCGGTTCCAAAACAATGAGAGGAATCATGGTTACTGAAAATAAGACCCTTTTCAAAATAATGAAAAGGTACATAAAGGTAGAATATGTTGAATAAGCAGAAAAACAAACTAAACAAACTGGAAAAAAGGTAACCTGAGAAAACATCCGACATTTCGCAACACCACCACTGGTTTCCCCGCCAAATGACGTCTGAGAAACGAGCGCAGAAATTCTATCCTGATGACGCGTCACTACCCAGATCTGGGTAGTGCTTCAGATTGGTTGAATCAAATTTCCCACGCGGCACGACCAATCAGAAGCACTACCCAAATCTGGGTAGTGAAGCGTCATCAGTATGGAATTTCTGTGCTCATTTCTCAGACGTCATTTGGCGGGGAAACCAGTGGTAGCGTCGCCAATTGTCGGATGTTTTCTCAGGCTAGAAAAAAGGCGCTGATGAAGATGAAAAATGTAAAGAGGCGTCGACGAGGAGGCGAAAAATAACACAGACAACTAAACACCAAAACTTGCACAAAGAAACTAAACAAAAGGCGACAGTCACTAAAAGCTTAATTAAAGTGCGCAATTTAAGCAAAAACGGATCTTATAGAGACGACTTCCTCCTCAGTTATGACGAGATCTAATATACTTTGGTTTTCACAGTAATCATTAGGCTGCTCTTAGCCTGCGTTGCTGGCACCAGAAAGTAGTCTCGCAGCCTGATCCCGACCGCTCTCCAGTTCCTCTTCGTTCTTTCGAATAATAAGTATAAGTCGTATAAGCCTTGTTTACCCAGATCTATTAATTCCTATCATTTCTAATAAACCGTTTTTATTCATTGTAGTCGATGTCCTTCAATGCAACAAGTGTTTTTTCGACACGTCGCTAAATACCAGTTCATGCAATACCACCACAGAACACTGTTCAGAGGGAAAAAAATTTTGCGCAACCATCTGGCAAGAAAGACCAGATGGCTCCATAACCTTCAGTAGAGAGTGCTTTTCCAGCGAAGTTTGTAAACCAGGCTACTGCGAAAACTTCGTTATCCCGCTTGGTAGAAAGTCATGCAACGTAACACAGTGTTGTCAAGAAGATCTGTGTAATGGGGATACAACAGTTAAAAGTGATCATGTAACACAGTTTTATTGGTCTTTGGATTACCATTATTTGATAGCAGTTGCTTTAGCATTGCGTTTGTGAGAAAGTGTAAAGCAGAGATTCTTTGAGTAGTTTAAAACGCAAGCGCCATGCGAAATATTAGAGGAGCTCCACCCGCGCGCTTCGCGCGCGCGTGCGGAGCAGCATAGCTAAGATAATCTACCCATCCGAGAAAATTTGGTAATCACGTGACCGTACACCGACTGCCGACCATCCGTCCGCACCACAGGGAAACCAATGTTTAATCTCGCACTTTCTAGCTAATTGGGAGCACGGGAACAACCCGATATTGCACATATTGCAATTATATTGCACATAAATGTAATTATTGTATTTGATGTCGAGCGTCGAGCGTAGTTTAATTTATGTGGCTTGTTTATTCACCTTTGTAAGATTTGAGACAATGATCTGAACTAGTATCAGGTTTGATAATATATAGATTTAGCCAGGGCTAAAAGCGAAGCTCTGGTTAATAATACGTGTAAACAAAAAAAATTAAATCGTGTAATGCTAAACGGGGACGACAATGAAAATGGCTTCAAGACTAATAGATCCAACTAGCAAATAAACAAATTGCACGTGCAGCGCACTTTTTCTTCTAATTAGCAAAAAACAAATTTACCCGTGCATCACGCTTTTTGCACGACTACAACGCTGTTTTGTACGACTAAAACGTCAAACTTCCTAGTTACACATTTTTTTGATGGATGAATTGTCGTATGTGCTTACCCAATATTTTGTTTCCTGTGTTCATGTTCGCTTTTATTTTTCACTGCCGCTCATTTTGACCTTGCTGGCCGCTAGCATTTCTCATTTTCTCACAGCCGCTTTTAATTTCCATGTTTTTCTTCCTACGAAATTCGTCTCCTTTGTTTTCAATAACTCGCTCTAGCTCTTTCTCTGTTATCCACGTTAGTGTAAACATAAAAAATAACGCCGAGAAATACACGACTTTGTTTGTTCTAAAAGCCCAGGCGGCCATGTGACTTCCTTCCAAATAAAACCTTGAGTTTCATTTGGGTTTCTATACCTGTTGATTGAGTTATTTTACATTGGTATGCCTGTGGTGCGGACAGACGTCAGTCGGGCGGGCGGTCGGTCGGTGTACGGTCGCGTGATTACCAAATTTTCTCGGATGGGTAGATTACCACATTTCCTTAACTATGGGGCTCCGCTATAACTTAAGCTTACAGAACTTTAAAAAGCCTCTCGACATTTTCTCAATGCAAATAGAAAGAAAACGTTCCAGAGAATATTTATTTATAGTTTTGGCTTTAACAAGAAAACCTTGAGCGATTTTCTTGCCTCGAGTTCATCTTGAAATAAAGCAAACATCGGGAAGCCGGCTTAAAACATAAGCTTAACGGCTTTACTCTTTAAGTCTCAGGGTTGTTAGAGACACTTTCATATTTTTTTTGTGAACGAAAATTGTTGTCTCTGTAAATGTTTCACTGAATTATATTTTTTTACTGATTGAATGTTAGTAGTCTTTCTTGCAATTTTAATAGCTTTGCTGGTAGTTTTCCGTCGTAGATGAACATCGCTTGCAGGAGTACTCAAAATGCCGCGCGTATCAAGCGCTTTTAAAGATTACAAGAAGCATTATATGCTTCTGAGATTACACATAGTTAGAAAACCATAATTAAAAATAAACATAATAAATTCTTGTTATGCTAAAGCGTAACTCTGTTATTATTCATTCAAACACTCAATAGTTCGCGCTGCAAATTTGGCGGTGTCAAAAGTGAGAGCCGACTAGCCGGAAAGGTGATCTTGGAAATTTTTTTAACATTTTCGCTAAAAGCCCATTATTACCTTACATACCACATAAGAGCAGATCGTTGTGACTGAACATAGTTTATCGAGTGGAATGGTTATGAAACCCGTCAGACTCCTTTGTTATATGTTTTTGTGGACCTGAAAGTGCACAACGTTCAAAAGAATTCCTATCATTTTGATTGTATTGACCAATAAAAACGTTGCATTAATTTATTCCGTAACAATTTGCCAACAGAAAACAAAGGATTGTGCACTTTCAGGGTACTTCCAACATAAACTGCAGCACTGTTGTTTTTATCATTGATGTTTGCCGCTTTTCATAACCAGTCTCCTCTAATAACTATGGACTGAATAATCCCGACATTATGGAATTCCGTCTTCATGAAAATGTTTTATAATATGTTGACAATTCTTTAATTTTTGTTGCAAAGTAAGCGCGTGCTTCGATCGTCCAGAATATTGAATGAGTGCAATTTGTCTTGCAAAATTGTGAAAAACTGCATTCTGTCCAAGGTCTACAGTGTATGATAAAAAAAAGCGCCTCGTAGTACTGTTTACCTCGGATGTGATGTATAACTGAAAAGTACAAAAGGCTGCTTTACACGCCACCAGTTGGCAAGATTTTGTTAAGTAAACTTGTCGAAAGCGAAAAAATCGGCCTGATTTTTTTTTTTTGGCCTCCCTTTTAGATTTAAGCAATAGAAAACGGTTTCCGTGTTTGCATAGCCTGATATAAACACGAGAGGGGTTGGGAGAATTTGAGACAGTTATGCAAACCCGAGACGAAGTCGATGGTTTGTATAACCGTCGAGAATTCTCCCAACGCCTCGAGTGTTTGTATCAGGCTATGCAAACACAGGAAAAAGTTTTCTATTGCTTTTTTAAAATAACTTCCCGAGAAAAAGCGCAAAACTCTTTGTATGGCACTGATTAAAAGAGAAATTCTTACCAGTCGCAAAGTCTTGTCCAGGAAGTCTTGTACACGTAATCAGTTCTTGTTTTGCAAAAAGATGCTTTCCAAAATACGGACTTTTCTCGCTTGAAAATGTCAGCTTAAGCGAAAAAAATTGACACACCTTCTTTGTAACGATTTTCCAAGTTTCAGTCGACGAAGGAATGGGCAAATAAAGTAAACTTGTTGAGTTTTGAACTCGGAAACTTTTTCAAATTCGTGCTTGCGTTATTAGCACGCGAAAAGCAAAACATCTTGACGCCACAACCATGCTTACATACTCTCATGCAATCACCGCTCTCGGCCAATCAGAGCGCGCGTACTATCTTAATTATTTTATAAAGAGGGATGCAACCTATGAATAGGACAATTGCACGATGACGTCATTTTACTACAACTACCAAAATCCTTCAGTTTGTTGTTTTCTTGTGCAAATTAGGACTATTGTTCTTTAATCCTCAGCGGGATTGACAAATTTCAATAACAAAGCAAAAACGAAATGAATTCTGGTAGTTGTAGTCAAATGTCGTCATCGTGAAAATGGCCTATTACAACGTGTACTATTGGCTGCCACTGAGGACTCTCGTGTCTTCTAATTATAACAAGCCTATATAGCATAAGATCAAATTTCGGTGCTGTCCAGTATACTTTATAAAGTAAAGGTGGTGTAGGTGGGCGACAGGCTTATTTCGTTTGGGAAGAATTTGTTTTCCAGGCCTAATCTACTGTGATCAAGAGCCGTTATGCTCTTGATTGTGATCGAAGATGATTGCTATTTTTTGGGTGTACATATAGGCTATTAACTCGATGTAAGATTTGTTTCACTCTTGGACTGTTTTCAAATTATTTTTCTCTAAAATCATTTAGCCTTTCCCTCAAAAGTCAAATGAATGTGCCCTAACGTTAACTGATTTGTGGATTACAAGTTTATTGTTTGATTTAAATTATAAATTAATTGATGGGAGCTTCGCTTTTAGCCCGGACTAAATCTATATATTATACGGAGCCAGTAAGTTCTTTTGTTGCTTTGTAAAAATTTTAATAAAATAAAAGACAGAATGATATAACATTCATCGTTTTTAATTCAAAGTTAATTTTTTCGGTAAAATACTCGCGCTGTTTGGTTCAGGTTCATCGGGAGTGTTATTAGGTGTCATTTAAAGGCTTTCGAAAATTTTTAATTGTGGGAAGAGTGGTTTTCAAAAATCCAGTTATACATATAATAGATATATAAAAAAATTAGCTCGACGGTTAATGTTTTCTTTTACTAACTAAGGAATAGGCCATTTCCGAGTTCCCTCGGGCCTCTGTTTCAAAACGATGGTAGGTGCTCGACCTTTGATATGGAAATCATTTTTCATTCTCATGCAAATAAAACTCATTTTCACAAGAAAGGTTGTGCACCTAGCCTCATTTGACAGTGAGGGTTTTTGGAACTTGGAAGTGGCCTATTACGAGTAAAAGTAGATAATCCCATTACTTTTCTTCTTGAAGAAAAAAAAGGTACATTCAAATAAACTAAACATTCATTTGAGCTTTCATTTGAGTTTAATGAAACTAAAATTTCGTCCAAAAAAATAATGAGAGGGAAAGGGTCAAGTCAATCTTATTTTCTTGGTGTTTCATTTTTAC
>BOPM01001603.1:31931-49219 GCA_022179025.1 Porites australiensis
TATTCTCGGTTTTCACTGTCACGCAATCAAAAATAAAATTGCAAACCATTCAATACAGAAAGTCCCGAATCTAGGAAATAAAAGAAGATAAATAAGCAAAAGGCCTCGCCAAGAATCAGGTCTGTGCGATATTTCATATGCGAGATATTAGGAAAAACGTTTTACCCAAATTTACAAAGCTTTGTATGGCGACGCCATGTTTGTGTCCCTTTGCGGGGCACAAATATGGCCGCCGGAAACCAACAGAAACATCTGTTTTTGATTTTTCCTACTAATGCGTTAATTCATCGCTTGAAAAACTCATAAACTATTAAAGTGATATTTATTCTGAGACAAAGAATGTTTAGACAGCAAAATCTCCCAAAATTGGTAATGTTTTTAACCCACATAAGAGCCGTTGTGGCCGCCAGCTAAATGCCGCGTCACGCAAAAGCCTAGAAATTCAAACGTCCTCTATCGCAAAACGAAGAACCCTTTCGAACCAAAACTCTGTTTAAATAAAGGTGTTTAGGTGCTGTAATACCTCATGAAACTCAGAAACTCAGAAGAATCGATAGTTTCTTAGTTTGAATTTTGGTGACGTCATGTGAAAACCGAGAATATTCTCGTTGGGTGCCCCTGAAAATTCTGCAAATGATCTATTTTTAAACTTACGCGTGATTTGATCTGTCAATCAGATCGTACTTTTTAATGGTTTCCTCTCTTTGTTGAGATCACTTCGTGTGTATATACTAAAACAATTATTCTTTTCAATCTCGGTGAATAGTGGCTTTGGGAATATTTACCTCGCCGCTTTCGCGGCTCGGCAAATATTTAGCCACTATTCAACTCGATTTCAAAGAATAATGGTTAAATAATAACCGCCAGAATCTATCTACTTATATAGGGATATTTACTACTCTTTTACATGTGTATTAATCAACAGTGTCCCCAATTAGCAATGTCCATGTTCACATTTTAAGTGCATACATACATGCATGCACTCACAACCTTACACTTCTTCATCATGTATATTATCGTACTTTTATTTTAATTATCCTCACTTCAAGCAATAGAGAATCGTCGTGAATATAGCCCATAGCTGAATAAATGCAACACAATCTTGAAAACTCAAACCTAGGATTTTCAACTTGGGTTGGTTTTGCACAACTCTTGGCGTGCTCGGAGGGGTCTGGAATCAACTCCATGGAAAGATTTGATCTCTTCTCCGGATCTCGTTTTTGGTCAATTAGGGTGAAAACTACTTTATGACGGAAAGGCCATGACAATGCCTCGTCATATTCCCCTTTCATGATGACCAAAAGTATTGACGAATATCCTATTTTGTTGCTCTTCGTGCCCCTGGGATAAAAAGACACTTTCATTTTGTAGCCATTGATACATGAGTATAAAGGTTCGCTCTGTAATTCTGTCTTTCCGTACGGTTTAGGTGGATTTATCATCTCGGTGTGCCACTTATCTTCCTAGACAGCTGAGGAGTCACATCCATAAAATTGAATTCCATGGGTTCTGTGTACAATGTAAAGGGACTGTGGGGCGGCTATAGTTATACTACTAATTTTCTCATCCACTGGTCCGTATGTCGTACCAAGGGAAAAACTGTTTACTTTTTTCATTTCGTTAATTTGTTTCTCTAACCGCGACACTTAATTTTCTTCCAGTTGCCTTCTCTTGGGTGCTAAGCAGGTTTAAGCAGGCCAAATCAAGGTGTTTACTCGTCGCCGATTGGAGATGTGACTCAACTTGATTTCGTTTAGCCTACAAAAAACGAAATAGCCAATCTGGGAAACTGCTTACCTACCCCTCCCCTAAGCCAACATTTTTCCCTAAGTGGATCCGGCACTGAAGAGCATTCAAGAAGTCTACCACCATAGCTTTGGGACAAAGCAGCTACATTTTAATTACTTTGTAAATTAATAAAACTTAGAATCTGTTGAAGTCAAACAATGTTCATACGCGACACTTATTTATGCAGTTTCGTATTAAAGAGAAAATTACGTGGGCCAACCAAAACAGAGAGATATTAAGAACCGAACTCGTACCCTATTTTACCAAAGAACAAAGCGGATAAGAAAGCTCAAGTGGCTCATCCCACATGTTAATGTGCACTCAACGTACTTCGCCATTAGGATGCGCATTTTTCAGGTTTTCTTATTTGTAGAGTTCAATAAAGACAACATAGTTCATAAAGGACACTTCAGTTCAATAACAACTGCATGAGTTCAGAAAATGTCACACACATCAATGTATCTTTATTTGGATCCCTTAAGTGTCAAGGTATTTTCAGTTGGCCTTTTCAACATTGGCCCTTAACTGAGCCCGTTTGCTATTTCACAAACATAAAAATGCTGTTGCTACAGGACCAAATTAACCAAAGACAGTCCGTACGCGTTGGACTTCTGGGATAAAAGAATTGTGTGAAACTGTGTGATTGTTAACTATATTTTTTTGACCTCAGAAGTCGTCTTGTCTGCACAGATTTGGGAAGCCGGAGTAATGTACTGATCATAAAGAAAAGCTACAGACCTTATCTAAACAACCGCAAAAGCTTTTTTGCCGGTAAGAATTGGTAGACATCTGTTTCAGCAAACGCGTTTATCCAAAACACGCTGTCAGCAGATATGTCAGGTAAATGTTCTTGTTCGGCCGTTTCTTGATACCGGTTCTGCACACTGAATGGCAAGTACTTCATTTTCTCCTTTGTTTTATCCCAACAAATAGCGCCTTTGATGCATCTCTCAACCACGACTTGATGTCAATGCCTGAGAAAGGGAGTGGGGGTGGGGTCCCTCCCCAAACTGTCACTGTTTTTATAGGACCGAAATCGAGGCGCGAACCGAAGAAATAGTTATTTTCGACAGGGGCCCCTTTTACGAGATTTGCATGTCAGAGGTAATGTTTACTAAAAAGGTCTCTCTCATCATTTCAAACTATAAATCGTTACGTTGCGCAGCAATAATACAAAGGTACTAAACTTACTTAGTCCTCAAATTTTGAGTTGAGGGTTGCTGAGGTATAACGTAAACTACTGGCCCCGGTCCCTGAAAGGCCGATCAGCGCTAATCCAGGATTAAAAATTTTGTTCCATTTTTGTATTTACCTTAATTCCTATGCGTTGCTTAGAGTAACATTCTGTGCTATCATCACTGAATCTCGAAGACAAGACACAACAGTACTGATTTTGTAAGCTCGAGTGACATGTTCTTAGACAAGAAAACCTTGCTTAAGATTTGGCTTAATCCTGGGTTAATCTTAACCATCGCTCGAGGAACCGGGCCCTGTACGTGACTTGTTTATCTTCACAACATCCTTCCAATATTAATTAGCGCCATCTTGTTCCGGAGAAGAACATGCACTAATCGAGTTGGAAAAAGGCAACTGCCTGGAAATATATGTTTATTGGTTTAGTCAGAAGCGTATTGCGGAGACTATCGCGATCTTGTCTAACAACAGACAGAATCATATGACTTCAAATGGCTTAGAAGTTATGCCAGTGGGCACGTGCGTAAATTGATACCTTCCCGCCACCTAACGGATAAACATAAATTTGACAGAATCCGATTAGCAAGCGCTCATAAATCCAACCTCGACTCTGTTAACTTGTACAAGATGAAGTTCGCCATTATAATTCTGTTTTCCTTTTATACTGGTGTCCTTCCACAGGGAAAGGTAGGCTTGTTTCACTTGTTTATATTTTCACATTTGAGTAATTTCGCTCCCTTGATTCCATGAGCCTCTTTCAACAACAAAGTTAAAAAATAAAACAAAGCCAAGCCTCTGTTTTATTTCCTATGGGGGCCAGATGAAAATGTCGTCAGTTTACTCTTTCAAGTAAAATCTAAAGCTGGGCTTGTACAGATTGTACATCTATCAATGATAGTCTAGTAAAAAGGTTCATTGTCATTAGCAAATTGTACACTTCACATGGAAATAGCCATTGATATTGAGGTTCTCAAATTAAACTCCGCATATGAAAGGGGTGGGGATGCTCGTCGTCTCGCTTAGGGTGTAAATTTCGGATTTTCGTCTTACTTACGGTGTTCTGGGCAAAACGCTATCATATTTAGCAGTGAAGGTCTCGTTTAGGGTCGCACTCGAAAAATATAAATAATTATATATTGTCTGTGTTTCAAAATGGTCTCTTTTAGGGGTCAAAAAAAGCTTGGGCCACGCCCAGATCGGTCTCCTTTTGGGGGTTTAATTCAAAATTTCCAACGAGCATCCCCACCCCTTTCATATGCGGAGTGCCCCCCTCCCCCCGGGTTACGACTATTCGACTTTTCACTTCTCTGTTGGCTCTATTAGCTCAGCTGGATCGAGCGTTACCCCCATTCATCGCAAAGGTCGGGATTCGATTCCCAGGTACAATTGAACCGCTTGGTTTGTTCATTTACTGCGAGGACGACTTCCACTTTCCAGTATCTTCTTGCGCAGTTCAAATCATCATCATCATACGCGATGCTTACATATAAAATTATAGTCATCTACTATAGAATGAAACATATTTTTTATGACTGCATTTGACGCAACGAAGATCCGGGCTTTTTTGTGTTGTAGTCTGTAAAAATCCATCTGGGTGAGAGTGGCTTCATTGCCCGATCCTGCGTAGACTTTTTGAAGCATGGCGTGTTGGAGAACGGTTTTTATTTGCTCTTTGAAGATCAAGGACGGAGATATTTGGCCTACTGTGATCTCGCATCTGAACCAGGTGCAGCTTGGATATTAGTTATTTCCTGGACCCGCTGAACTCACTAAAGAACTTGCCTCAGTTTCGAAGCAAGTCATTTGTGCAAGATGCTCCAGTCAACGAGAATACCCCAAATTGGTACTCATACCGCCAGACTCTGGCTCGGATGAAAAACATCCGCGGTCGCTCCACCCACTGGCGAGCTACTTGCAGCTTCAACCAGGTTGAAGCGATTGATTACAGAGATTACATCAGGGGAAGGTTTAGAGATTTTGACATCATGGCATTTTCAGGAAAAGGTGTGTGTTTCCCGGTTGAATAAGTGGATATTCGCGGAAGTACGGCTGGCAAAGGCACCACATTACCTTTTTTTCAGGGTCAGGACCGTGAGTTTCTTCACACGGAAAGTAATTTTACTGGCTGTGAGTTTAAGCCTAATGTCAGCAGTGCTGTTGCCAGTGAAGACAACTTTGGCTTGTACAGTGATGTTAATGTAAAATTTCGTTGCACAGCCGGGGATTACCCAACGACACAGTGGTGGTTTGGCGGTTACCTGACCAAGTAGCGGTTGCATTATTCATTGTCCAAGAAGCCAAAGCCCTAAGACTGATCAGCACTAATTTTCTCATTGCAATATCTACGCTTTATAAACTTGAGGATGTGATCGCATAAAGTGATACTTTAATTAACAAATTCTGCTCACTACAAGAAAAGAATAGGGACATGTAGTTTATTTTGGTATCGTGATTTCCAACGGCTGTTTATTGACACTAAGAGCGATTGCCGAGAGGAAGGTTGTGGTCTCTTAAAAATTAAAAAAAGAACCAATAGTTTTTGAGATGTTGCAAACGGTCGTGGTTACTTCAAGTGCAGTTTGAAAATAATGTGGTGAAGGAGCCGAAAAATCTATTGTTGATATGGATTCAGGGCCTCCATTTTGCTACCGGCCTGGGTTCCGAAAGAGTCAGAATGCAAAGCCTGTTGTTAATCCATGCTGGCGAGATTAGACGTTGGTGTAATTTAAACAAAGTAAAAAAATGGCTTTGTGTCCTTTGTATGTGTATCTGCCAAATAAACTGAAGATAACAGAATTCTGCAGCAAGCACTTGTTGAAGTACCACGCTTACAGTTACTATTACAGCGAAATTCGTTGTATCGCGCTGCGCGTTTTGCAAACTTAGAAGGTATTTTGGGTTCTTCTGTTCCGTCAATCATTTTAGTGAAGGCGGGGTTAATGCAAATCACAATGTAACGTGCTCGCCCAGCCTGGCTGAGAATGACTCTAGACTGCTCAAGAACAGCGAAGGAAATCGAAATGGTGAGTAGACTTTTTGTCGAAGGAAGGAGGCAGACATTGCTTTATTCTTGTAAGTGACAAGAATGAGAAAGCAAAGTTAACTAGTCGATAGTCGATTATTGCCCGAAACAGGACGATCACAAAGCAACGAACCTTGAAACACGAAACAAACAAAACGGATCGAAATTCACCAATCACGAATCACAAACCATGACCTTTAAGTAAACATGTGTTTCCTAAGAGGTCCGCCAAGATGATTGACGAAACAGAAAAACCCACAATATGCAAAACGCACAGCGCGATACAACGAATTTCGCTATAAAGTGTGATTCTACACAACCCGGCCCAGGCCCCCTCCTTATTTTTAGACCAAACTGAGGCCCAAAGGGTCGAAAGAAATTTTTGAAACCGGCCCTCCCCCCGCCTGATCTCAGGGTCTGTATGACGCCCCCCTCCCCCATGATTTGAATGAAAACAAGATCAAGTGACAACGTTGAGACTTGAGTCCAACCTCGTTCCCAGTGTTTCTCTCCTTTCCATCGTCAGAGTATCCTAGCTTGCACAGACATATGCATAAGACCGATCAGTATTGGAGCAGCCATCATTATGACGGGTAGGAGGGAACCGTGGGAACGAGGTTGATGTAACTCCAGCCTTTTAGCGTGAGATCAACCTCGATCCCAGGTTCTCTCCCCCGGCCCCTACCCGAAGAAGAGAACCGCGGGGACGAGGTTGGCGTGAGACTAATGTAAAGCTTTTGTTTTGGATCTATCTGTAGTCATAGTGCTTATACCACGCATTTCGCGAAACGTTTTGCGCAGCTAATCAAAGGGCACCCTGAATTGAGCCAGGAACATACTGCTTTTCTCGGTGGGTTCGTTCCGTGATCCACATTTGAATCTCAGTATATTTTAAAAAAGAGACAAGATAGAGTATCTGTCACAGTGGGAACACGTGACGTGAGCATTTCTTCTGCATACAAAATCGACTCAAAATGACAAACAAATACTTCGGCCCTTCCCAAAGCGATAGAGCGCATCCGATTCACTTGATCTACTGGTTCGTCTGGTTAGTGCTCAGTTGAATATGGCGGAAGCTCTAGCAAATCTATCCCCTGGTGGATACGACGAGGAGTTTGTTAACGAAGTGGAAGACGATTTGCAATGTGCAATCTGCCAGTTAGCATTGAAGGATCCAATGCTAACGAAGTGTGGTCACAGATTTTGCAGACAGTGTCTCGATGAGCACTTTAAGAGGTATTCAATGTTGTGATTTATTCGAACCGGAATGTCTGTTTATGCGAATGAGAAATGCCCTATTCTAAATGTACAACTGCGATAGAAAATATCTTTACGATTACAGAACCCAGTCAAAGGACTCAAAGGATTGGTTCAGTAATAAAGGGGCTGTAATTTGGGGTCTGCTCAATAACCTTTAAAACAAGACAAGACATGTCTGAGTATGAGATACATATGAGTATTATATAAGTTATAGATGCAGGTCCTTGTTAAAGGAAGAAAGAGTTGTCTAAGTTTTAGAACGTGTTTCTCGCGAGTCAAGAAAAGCTATATCTGTTCTCTGAGGTTTCATATCGTAGGGAAAAATTGGTAGTGAATGTGGTGATGTGTGAAACCTTCAGGAACATAACGCAGTTCATTTAGACGAACAGATTCACGTCATTAATGGAAAAGCACGAATAATTAAATAAACGTAACTGCCTTTGGTTCAAAAATGAATATCTCAGAAGGCTTTTAGCTTGTGACACTCCAATCTTAGTAAACGAGTATTCCATGTACTGAATTAGCAGGCAACCTGAACACATTGTGAACATGGAAAGGCGACAGATTCTTAGACTTCTTACGCGAGACAACTTGCGCTCTTTTGCATTTCTTGTGGAGGTTTAAAATGCAAGGTTGTCTCAAACATTCCTCTCGATACAAACATTTTGTTTTAAACATGCCTTATATCGCAAGTTCTAGTATCGTTATCCACTTTGCGCTAGCGATTCAATCGTATTTCCCTTGTTACGCCATGTTACGCTTTATACCAAATACAAAACACCAATGACCGCCGGGCTAGCTTTTCCTGTCAGACATTCTAAGCATAGCGTCTGTTTGCTTCTTTGTTTGTCTGGTTGGTTGGTTTTTTTGTTTTAATTAACATTTGCACCTATCTCAAGCTCTGACGTTTAGCAGTGTGGAATTTAAATGCCACAAGCGGAAAGCCATGTTCAAGGGCTGCATAATTTTCTGACTTTTGAACTAACCCGGTGGGTACTCCCTTGTGCAAGCCATAACGGTGTGTGCCGCCCCAAAGGGTAGGGTTTTTGCGCCGTTTTGGTCTGAAAAACGGGCAAAAACTTTGCCCATTTTGGTCTGGAATCGGGTATTGTTTTCGAGGGAACTACCGGAATGTATGAACATATTTATCGTTTCAATTCCAAATGATTAAGAAAGAAGGAGAAATATGCGAATTCCTATTTTCTTACTGTTCTTATCTAAGTAATGGTCACATAATTTCTATGGTTTTTAGAGACCAGGTCTGAAAACGGGTGTGAAAAATGACATTTTTTGGTCTGCAATAGGGTCAGGATTTGGAGAACCGGGCGGCACACCCCCACCAAGAATTCCTAGCAGTACCCCCGGGTGAACTAAAAACTGATATCGCTGAATATGAAATACGCGACGTGGAGGTGGGGTACCCCAGATAGGTGAGGTAACATGTTGTGGGTCACCCCACCTAACATGTAAACGTGATCAAATTAAAATGAGAGATTATATAGACAAACCGGTTACCCCACCTAAGCGGGTTACCTCACCTACCAGGGGTCCCCCACCTCCATGTAAAAAGGCCTTTGCAGATTGGCGCAAAATTAACTTATAGCTATAAGGGCAGGTATGGAACCTTCTCGAAATTCAGGATTCACTTTTTCCTACATAACATCATTAAAATGTTGTATCATATTACATTAATTTATTTCTGCTCGTTTCTGAAAATTTTTTCTCTATTTTTTAAACAGTCAGCAAAGTGCTGGTGACCAGGTAACTTGTCCAGTTGATCGAGGCATTCTCATACAAAATAGAGTAAGTGAATTCAGGTTTTGTTGGCTTTATGGATTAAAGGATCGTTAAGTGAAGTTCTAAGACATTATAGATCAGACTTAAGTAAATTTTAAGGTGTCATTTCCCTTTTAATTTCCCTTATCATGTCTTGTCTGCGGCTTTCTTTTGGACAATGTCAAACGCTTCTACTGAGACGGGTTGCTCATAAAGGGAGAAAAGACGTGGTACCGTTAGATGATATATAATGCTAAAATTAGTTGGGTTTGTTTGATTATAATCATAGTCATGATTGATCATTCTTTAGGACCTTTTCCCAGATAAAGCAACAGAACGGAAGATTCTTTCATTTTTTGTCCATTGCCCAAGTGAAGGATGTCAGTGGATTTGCGAACTTAGGTCCAAAGATGTAAGTAAGATTTTGATTTCAATTTGCATTACGCCAAAGGAAATAAACGCAGTGAGAAAAATAAGTGATGCAATGCAGCGGGAAGATAGCATGGGAGACAAATCAGTCAGTTAGTACACTACAAATAATAAAACAACCTTCCTCTAACATACTTTTATCGTCTAACGTAATAGAATATTCGCAGGCTTTTGATAATCCTTTTGCTCAAAGATTGATGCATGAAGACTTTTATTGGACCTCTTTCTACCTTTAAAGGTTCATCTGGAATCGTGCCCTCTTAAGGTTGTTTCCTGCCCAAATGAAAACTGTAACAAGACAATGACCAGGAATAATTTACAAGCACACGTGACTACAACGTGCCCATGGAGAATTCTTCAATGTTGTCACTGTAGCGATTTATATCCGGCACGCAAAACTAAGGTAAACGTTTTTTTAACTATTATGTATATTAATTATTAAAATCATTCAAAGTGAATCATGTCAGAAAACTACATTTCCATTCAAGTAAAGGAGGGGGGGAGGAGGGGCTTAAAATCGGATATCGTATGTTTTTGTTTACAAGTATGTGAGCCTAACAGGGCGGCTTATTAGAAGGGGGGACGCCTATGAGTGGAAGCTCACACATAAGTGAATGAACAATAATGTCAGCTGTCTCACAGCGCTCTTGAGAAAGCTGTTTAAGGTGGCTTGACTGGCCAATTTTGTTCTCATGACCCTTAAAACTTCGTTCCAAAATATTTTCAAAACGCTCTCATAGAAATTGTTCACACTTTGTCATAATCGAGTCAGTGAAGGGAGGCACGAGCTCCCTTAAGCGATTTCCAAAAAAAGATCCTGGTTCCGAGAAATACAAAGGCAAGTTAAAAACGTAATGGCGTCATTACGTTGCCATGGTAATTGCGATGTCAATAAAACATAAATCATTACAAATTTTTATCTTTATGTAATACAGCTGTGGTAACTTTTTTCCCGATATTTTTGTTAATGATGACGTAGTAAATGCTCAAAATCTCTAAAAAATCTGGTCGAGCCACCTTAAGTTACAAAAGATAAATTTGATGGCATTTCATTCAACAGACTCACGAACTTGACTGTAAGAGAAAACCGCTAAACTGCCCAAAAAACTGCGGCGCTGTCGTCCCACAAGAAGAGGTAACGCCGAGTTCAAGATTTCACTTTTAGAAAACGATAATGAGTAGACTAATAGGCCCTCTGCAACTAGCAGTGGGGGCCCGCTCCCCCAGCCCCCTTCCCCCCCTTATTTTTAGACCAAACTGAGGCCTGAAGGGCCGGAAAAAAAATTTCTAGAGACCAGGCTGCCCCCTCAGGGTCTGGATGACCGGGCCCCTCGTCTTATCTGAAGGTCTGGATCGGGCACTGACTAGTCCTTTACGTGGTAAGAGCAAGGGCCGAACTGGAAAAAGGCAAACAAAGAGCTCTTCTCATTCAAAATAGTACATCAGTTCTTTGTTTGCCTTGTCACAGTGCGTGTCTTGCTCTCACGTACGACGGTTTTGTACCACGTGAAGGGCCCACTGTTTTAGTAGAAACCAACACTTTTACGTTCGGCTCTATTTCAAGTTTTGGTGGAAATGTGCGAAAACAAGCAAACAAGTTACTTACTTGTAACAAATAAACAACTAAATTTTTGTACTTAACATTAAAATGTTCATTCCCCATTTTGGGCTACTTTGGTTGTTCCTTGTCTAGTATCGCTTTGATTAGTTTATCTACTTCTTCATCAAATACGATTTGCCATTGTTTCGCTTTTTGTTCAAAACGATGGCACACTACTCAATCTCTATAACACTATAGGTTAGTGAGTTAAAATGAGATTGCAGGATTCTTGAAATTATACCAGTTAATTTCGACAGTTTTTTTGGCAAGATGCTCGTGAAATTATACCTCAAATGAAACAACACAGGGATACCAATTTTGGAATGTTACGTGTATTTTGAAGAGGTTTTTGTTGCAAGGCAGAAGAAGGGTTTTTCCCACCGGCTCTCCCAGGATTTTATTCCTTATCATGTCATTTCACTCATGCTCAGTGGTATGGAATATGATACTTTTCCTTTTCATTACAGCTATTAACGCACGATGAAAAAGACTGTCCGCTGACCATAACGCCATGTCCGTATGCTCAAATGGGATGTACGACAAAGGTAAGTTAAGCTTAATTCAGAATAGCACAATTTCCTCGATACATTTTCATTTGAAGTGTAAAAAAAGTGTGGCGATTTTTCTTTCTTTTTTTCCACCGTTGCTTTGAGCCAGTGCGTTAATCTTGACTTATAATTTAGGATGTGTCAGTAACACCGAATAATGACGTGAATCCATTCACTCAATTCTTGAAGACCTGCACTTTTTAACCACTATTGACGACTTTTCCAAATTATAATTGTGGCTTTGCTGTAGCTTATCTCTCGTTGTCATTTCATAAGGTATTTAACTGAACCTCTCAGTTAGCCTGGATTTTTTCGACGCTCCGGTTGGCCAACGAGAGTAATTTTCATAAAATTAGGTTTTAGGTGTTATATTTCAACCTAGTCATTTCTTTCACGTACAATATTTCTTAATAAAACAAAAGTGGACTTAACTGGTGTCACTTGAAAGAAATTAGTTATGCAGACAGGAAGGGCGTATAGCATCCTTTGGCACACAAGTTTTTTTTTACTGCAGGTTCAACGGAAAGAGATTGAAAGCCATCTTCAGGAATCTGTACGACCACATGTTGACTTGGCTTTTGCAAAACTAACTAGCGCACAAGAGGAGTTGAAAAGGTCTCAGGATTTAACAAGTAAACTTAACGAGAAGTTCAATGCCCTAGAAAGGCAATTTGAAGAGCAGCAGGGTACTCTTCATAGTCTGTTAATCAATGACCACAGGGAAAAGGTCAATGCACTTGAAAAAGAAGTAAGAAGTTTTAAAAAAAAAGCAATAGAGCTGCAAAATAGGGTGGAAACACTGGAGATGATTGTTAAGGACGACTCTAAGAAAGGCGATTCAATGGAGAAAAACCTTCGCCTGCTTCAGACACCTTCAAATCAAATGCGGAAGATAGAGCAAAAAGAAAGAAGATGCATGTCTAAGGAGTTTGCCATACTGCCAAGAGAGGAAATTTGCCCCGACCTTGACCTTCGTTTTTGGACAAAAGAGTGGAAGATTCAAGGCTTCAGAAGATTTCTTAAACGGGCCGAAGAAGAGGGACACGAGATAGAGAGTAATCCGTTCTTCTTGGGTGAAAAGGGTTATAAAGTTAAATTGGGCCTGGGTATTTCAGGTTCTTCCCTCAGCATCCACTTTGTAATAATGAAAAGTGAGAACGACGTCATATTACCATGGCCTTTTTCTAAGCTGGTTAGTTATGAACTGATTGATCAACAGAAACATCCACGAGCATGTATGCATCGGACTAAAAAATGTAACCCTGCTTTTGCAGACGACAGGTGGGAGAAAAGTTTCCTGCGGCCTAAACTGGAAGAGAATCCTCGATGGACCAACCAAATTCCTTTATCTTGTTTAAGTGAAAGGTGTTACCTTTTGAATGACACTGTAATTATTAATGTGTTAGTTAATCGATGATGGTAAAATGAAAAATAATTTGAAAATTACTTCACCTCTTATATTTTTCTCGGCGGCAGTAACTTTGAAATTGGTTGAGGCCATTGACTTGGAGCGAAAAAAAATGTCACATATATGACGTCAACAGCGGCTTTTTTCAAATCATTTTTCTCAAAGTAGGCTTCCGTTAATTACAAACGCATTAGATGAATTATTCAGAGAGTTTTTAGAGCAATTGTTAAGTGATGACATCAAGTTAGTGGGCAAGATGATTTTACTGTCAGCTGCAAACTTGGGAACGAGTGCATGTCACGCCGGCGTCAGAAAATAACGTAATTGACACTGGCAAAGCAGATTTCCTAGCTGTACATGTAGAATTTTCTTCAAAATGGAATGTGAAAAAGAGCTCGAGCTTGTTTTATTAGTGTATGATACGCCAAAACAAAATTGATTTATTGTTTGTCAAAGACATCGAATTGTGGTGTTGTCTCGGGCTCTTCTTTCTCTGTGTCACTTCCTAATAATAAACCTACGAATAAAATATTTTTCTTTTATTCTGCTTCGGAATCTGCTGTAGTCAATATTTAAAGCAGCTAGATAATGCATAAAAATCACTATTAACTTATCTTTGCAAAATTGCGTTGAGATCCCAGAAGTGCAATAGATCGATTTAAGTGGGACTGTTCATGTTGTGAAAGTTGTCGTTATTGTGACTAGTGTACACTTAAACGTATCAACGCTTTTTGTGGTCAGTCACTTTTTGAATGCTAGGGTTTCCCCTGAATGGAGGTTAAAGGGACAGGTTTACAGTTAGGCGCATGCTCATTAATTAAATTGCTTTTTTTCCAATTTATTATTAATTCTATCGTTTAATAATCCCATCCACATGTATCTCAGCAATCTCAGAGTGTATTTCAAAGTGGAAGTGTATTTCAGAGTAACCTGAAGTAAGATGGAGGAGTACTGAAATCGCAGAAAAAAATAGTGGATTATGCCAACACTACCAACGTTGAATTTACTGTTGACGCGAAGGTTTTTACCATGGTTGATTAATTTACAGCTATTTGCAAATATTTAAGTTGATCAAGTGCAAGTGACTGCCAAGGGAGTGTGCAGATTGGTTCTTTGACAACATTATGACATGATCATATTGCTTGCATAAACGATACAGCATGTCCCGGCAGAAAAACTGCATTTTGATAAATGAGCATGCGCTGAACCGTGAACCTGTCCCTTTAAACCCGGGTTTCGGGACCCCGAACAAGTGTCGCTTTCTCCTGAATTAAGGTGTCCCTTCAACAGAGGACACAGGACAAGGGCTACCAAAGGAGAGGTTCCACAGTGGAATGGAATGGACTGGTAATTTCCTTTGATTGTTTTGTTCCAATGCGTCCCTTGCTCTTATTTAAGCATGACGGTTTTGTACGAGGTGAATATCCAGCTGCAAAGGGCCAGTTATTGTATGTCCCCTTTTAATGAGGAACCTGAGAGAGCACAGTTTAATGTTCCTTATTCTGAATATTGCTAAGAGACTTGCCTTATTCCTTCATGTTTAACAGCCGCAAATGGCGAAAATGTCGCATTTTCGCTTAGTCGTTTTTGCTTGGACAAGCGTTTAGTTGTAATGTTAGAGCGGTTTGCCTCATCTTGGAGTCGTTTTGGTGAAGAAAAGAAAAGCGAGAACACTCTGTAAGTGATATTCTTTTTTTAATATGTTTAATCATTATATATTATTTTGTGTAGCGATTTCCTTTTTGTACTAAGGGATTTTTACATCACTTTTAGAGTCCGTGTTTTGGCCACGTGACACAAGGAGTTATTCGTTCAGGTCACTTGGACATGTTGCAAGGTATTTTAAGTTATCATTTACGGCTTTTTTCCTTAACAGCCTTTTCCTTTTATAGCATATCGAATTACTTTGCCTTGTCACTGGAAAGATCTGAAGCTTGATATTTCGTAATTACCTTGTTAGCTTAAGACTGGGCCATTAAGTTGAGTTGTCTCAAGTCAAAAACTTATTCAAATCAACTCAGACATGGAGAGATAAAAGAACAGGACCACTGCCTACCATAAAACACAGTCCAGCCATATCTATTCATTATTTTGCTCGATAGTGACTTTTGGCCTTAAATTTACTTAGGCGTGTGTCGAAGTTCTGGCTGTATAATTTCCTGTAAATAACATGCACATTACCTATCTACTTGTATAGGGATATTTATTAGTCTTTTACATGACTAGTAATCAACAGTGTCCCCAATTAGCTTCAAAAGCTATGCACTTTTATAAATCTTTAACTTAGACTCTAAGTACATACATGCATGCAATCACAACCTTACACTTCTTTATCATGTTTATTTATTATCGTACTTTATTTTAACTATCCTCACTTCAAGCAATAGAGAATCGTCTAGAATATAGCCCATAACTGAATAAATCAAATGAAAGTACCAAAACCCAAACCTAGGATTTTCAACTTGGGTTGGTTTTGCACAACTCTTGGCATGCCTGGAAGGGTCTGGAATCAACTCCATGGAACTATTTGATCTCTTCTCCGGATCTCGTTTTTGGTCAATTAGGGTGAAAACTACTTTATGACGGAAAGGCCATGACAATGCCTCATCAAATTCCCCTTTCATGATGACCAAAAATACTGACGAATATCCATTTTTGTTGCTCTTCATGCCCCTGGGATAAAAAGATACTTTCATTTTGTAGCCATTGATAGATGAGTAGAAAGGTTCGCTCTGTAATTCTGTCTTTCCGTACGGTTCAGGTGGTTTTAACATCTCAGTGATGCCATTTATCTTCCAAGACAGCTGAGGAGTTACATTCATAAAATTGAATTCTATGCGTTCGCCGGGCAATTTAAAGCCCGAGATACTCGGGACTATAGGTGTACTACTTACTTTCTCATCATGCACTGATTCGTGTGTCATGCTAAGAGAAGCAATCTTCTTGAATAGAAAACTGTTTACTTTTTTCGTTTCGATAATTTGTTTCTCTAACCCAGACACTTTTTCTTCCAGTTTACTTGTCTTTTCTCTGAACTTCTCTTGAGTGCTAAGCAGGTTTAAGCAGGCCAAATCAAGGTGTTTACTCGTGGCCGATTGGAGGTGTGACTCAATTTGATTTCGTTTACTCTGCAAAAAATGAAGTAGCCAATCTTAGCGGATCATTATCAGCAGCTGGCCATAGGGTGTTATATAAATTTAATAAATAAAAATACGTAACTACGTAAATTTATATAACAAGGTAAAAATATTTATCAGCGGTTGGCATAATGAAAACAAACAGCATTATATAATTTTTTAATAAAAATACATAACTTTAGCTTTAAATCGTTTTAAGACTTAGTCGTTAAATCTATTTAAGCTTAAATCGATATAAGCTTAAATCGATTTAAGACTTAGTCGTTAAATCTATTTAAGCTTAAATCTATATAAGCTTAAATCGATATAAGCTTAAATCTTTTTAAGACTTAGTCGTTTATTTCTTAAATCGTTTTAAGACTTAAAGACTTTTAAGACTTATTTACAGTTAAATTGATTTAAGACTTGGACAAACATAAGCTGTACGTGGTGCAACTACAGGCTATTTCGAAAACGGGCCGTGTGAAAACGAGAACGCGATGAATGCGCGAGGAGGAAAGGACGGAAACCCTTTCTTCTCTCCCTCCTCGCGCGCCCTTGTCCCCACCCCCTCTTTCACTCGACTTCCAATGCTTGCCACATAGACTACAAATCAGGGTGTCACCAAGCAAGCCTTAGCTCTACAAAGTACAGGCTATTTTGAAAACAGCCCGTGTGAGAACGAGAACGCGATGGGCGTGCGAGGATGAAAGTAGAGAGACCATTTGGGCCAGTTGTTTAAACGAAGTTTAACCCGTGTTTAACAAAACCGCGTTCTAGGCCATTTTCAGTTTGCTCAACGTTTTTATCTAAACACCATTTTTTGTGAAAAATTTGAAGAAAGTATATAGTGTAGACTGGAAAGGCACTTATTTTCTTCAATTAACCCCTTAAGAAAAGGATCTGGAAGTCCAATGTTTTCCTAAACCGCGGCATAATTTAGACTTCGTTTAAATTTCCTCCTCCCTAACGCGCCCTAATTCCCACATTTCCGTTCCCATTCAAATTTATTCCACACAGGCTACAAATCAGTGGTGTGAACAAGTAAGCCTTTGTTCAATATGGTGTAGCTGAAGGTTGTTTCAAAAAAGGGCCCTCAGATGTCAAAGGTCTCGTTGTTTACGGTCAGTCTGATAAAAAATGTTAC
>BOPM01001604.1:0-10796 GCA_022179025.1 Porites australiensis
CTAAAATTTAAACCCCCCCTCCCAAAAAGCCCCCCGTCTCTATCAAGCCCCCCCCCCCCCCCACTTGAAATAGGCTTGAAATAAATAAGCCACCGGGGGGACTTATTAGAGGATTTACGGTAATTATACACACGAGTTAATTAAAAATAAGCAAAGAAAGCTATTCCACACATGATGAGGTTCATGGAATGGGAAAGGAGAGAATATTCTTGTTTCCTGGTAATCAAGAACTAGGATTCCTTGAATATATTTTGAAATGCTTTAAGTATAAATATTTTATATTTTTATTTTTCTACAGTCGTTATCACTGCCGTCGTCCTCCTCCTTGCTTAAGATCGCTAATATCTTCGAGCTGACACTACATAAAAAGACAATAAATACTGAATAACGAATAATAATAACAATAATAATAAAAATGATAATATTAACAAAATACATAAAAGAAACTAATATTTACTAGTATATACAAGCAAAAAATCTACATTAAGGCAAAACCATGTGTATTTCAGTGTTAAAGTCTTCAAATAAAACTAGTGCGAAAAAAGTCAAGTAGTGCTTTCCACTGGTTAGATGAAAAGTAAGAAAAGGAGTTAAGATCATAGGCAGTTGTTTTAGGTCTGCTAAGGGAAAGAATGTATTTGCCACGAACGAAGATCATAGGAAGAGGACCGGAGTGAAAACATATTCTTCATATAAGCAGGAAAAGGAGTGTAACACAAACTCTTATATAACAATATGAGAAAATTCTGAACGCACTTGTTACACAACGAAGTACAGGTGACTTTTGTAAGAAGAGTGGTGTATGGAGATGAGTAGTCTCCAAGTATGAATCTAAGTATTTCTTTATTAAGCGCTTCAAGCTTATCCGCATCGCGCGCTCCACAAAGGTGCTAGACAAAGGAGCAATAATAAAATGAGGTAAAATATACGCTTTGTAAAGTTAAAATGTCCATCGACAGTGTACATTGGCGGACCGCTTTAGAGAGTACCCCAGAGATATCATCAACGGGAGGAATGACCTTCTTGTACCTGCCCACTTCGACCAAGCCAATCATACGCTGCAGGTCATGAACGTTGCTGTATTGAAGGCAGGCCTAGCCAACCAGGAATACCGTAAGAAGCAGGAGATGAGGTCGATTTTCAATTATGGGACTGTGGCTCCTAGTGGCCTTACTCAATACTTAATTTTCACATGAATCAATCGCTTTTTGCATACTCGCGCGCCGGCACGCGCTATCACATGTGACAAGCGCGCGAGTATGCAATCAGGAGCGTGAGCTGATTTAACAAACTTTTTAACGGTATTTACTCTTGTACACAGAAGAAAGCAGCATGGCCAAAACGTCCCAGACGCGCTTAATTGCACGAATGTCAGAAGCAACCTTTTTTAGAAGCCATTTGAATATGGTCACCCCAATTCAGATACTGGTTATTTTTTACCCCAAGGGATTTAAAAACCAAAACCTGTTTGATCGGAGCATCATCGATGAAAATACTTCGTTTCTCCGTTACGTTAGATGGGGCGCTTTCCATTTAAGAAAAAAAAAACGGAAATTTTAGTTGGAGCAAAAGTGGAATTTCCGATTGGTAAAAAGTTGTTCCATATGGTCGTAAACCTCGGTACGTCGCTGTGCCCGACCGTGGACCTGGAACTGGTACAAACTACTAGAAACGTAAATGGAACGCGAGATTCCGTTCGGAAATTCCAACCGGGAAAACGGGCCCACCTTTTCAGATTTTCCACTTTTTCTGGGAATTTTCCAGTGGGACGAACCGACGAAACGTGTTCCATTTACCGCCGAACCGGAAATTCCGGAAATTTTGACTAAATGGAAAGCGCCCATGGTCTCTTCTTCAGCCAAATATAAGGAGAAACTCAGTTTCTTCATATTAGCATGAGCTTGTTAGTGATAAGCCAAATATTGACCTTATTCAGATCATTTTTGAAAATTAAGCTTAGGTAATACTGCATCGCCGGCTCACATTCTCGGATGACAGAAAGTCATTTATGTAAAAAAAATTAACAAGGGGCCTAACATGGTACCCTGGGGCACACCACCTGTGACAAATCTCTTACCCGACTTACAGCCGTTTATTGAACAGTGTACAACCACTAGGGAATGACCTGAACCTGTCTCCTTCGGGGGCGGCTATACCGTAGCAGTCAAGTTTATATAGTAGTAAGGCGTTCTATATACTGTGCGACTTTATAGAGAAGGTCGTTTACCACCAACGAAAATTCTCCAAAGCCATTTATAAACCTCAAAAATTTTCTCCAAACATTGAACGAAATCAAAAGAAGAAACCTACAAAAGGACCGAAAGGGTTTTTAAACTTAAAAAATCATCTTCACAAACATAGGTCAAATGATTTTTATAAAAAGTCGAGCCACACTACTCATCTTCTCTTGACAAATCCATTAGCTCTGTTTCTCAGTAATGACTGATGGCACAACTGCTACATTTATGTTTCCAGTCTTTCTCTGTGTTCCCAGGTTGCTTGTAAAGCCAGTGGCCCTGAATATCAACGTTTTCATACGTCATATGGGTCTCCGAAGCCATTTATAAACCTCAAAAATGTTGTCCAAAAACCGAAACGAAATCAAAAGAAGAAACCCTCAAAAGAACCGAAAGGATTTTTAACTTCAGGACTCATCTTCACAAACATAGGTCATATGATTTTCATAATGTTGAAGAAGAAGAGCCTCACTACCCATCTCCTCTTGACAAATCCAGCAGCTGTGTTTCTCAATAATAACTGATTGTACTACTCCTACTCCACCGTTTCTAGTCTCTCCGTGTGATCCCACGTTGCTTGTAAAGCCTCTAGCCCTAACATCAACGTTTTCACCTCCTACTCTTCTCCGTTTACACGATTCCGAATGATTAGACAGACTTGCACTTTTCTGTGAAGATTTACGCGACTTAAATAGAGTGCGGATTCTTTCATGCTTCCTCGGGTTATTTGCTCCGCTAAAAACCTTGGCACACTGTTTGCATTGGTTAGGCTTTTCTCCAGTTTGAACTCTTTCATGACGCCTTACGTCTCCTGCATTTCTAAAACACTTGCCACACTGTTTACATTCGTAAGGGTTTTCCCCAGTGTGAATTCGTTCATGAATCCTTACAGGGTCCGAAATTAACTTTTTAATACGAGCGCCAACTGGCGATCAAGTATAAATTTTTGGTCGCCAGAGGGCAAATTGTGGTCGCCAAAAATTCCCTCTCCCTTTTTTTCAAATAAAAGTTTAAACACGAATAAAATTGCAATACTTCCGCTCCCGGGACCAGAAAGAAACCGTACGTGTACGAGTGAAGTCTCATTTTTTCCACAAATTACTTTTTGGAGATATACAAGTAAAGCCATCTGATCTAGAACGTAGGAACAGAAAGCTGTCTGCCCATGACTGCACCAGATCATATCAAAACTATTTTCTTCCGATAACTACCACAAAACAATCCACAAAACAACCACGAAACATAGCCGCCATGTTGCTCGTACCAGGCCACATTTTTTTGTGCCACATTACTCGTAATGGCGGCTTGGAAACGTTCAACTCGTATTGATCATAGCTGTTGTGGAGGTATTATTACAGGAAGCTTCGTTTCACTTTTAATTAAAAAATATCAGCAGGAAAAAAAGTAAGACACCTGTTGGCAAATAGCTTCGAGGTTTCAATTCTTAATCAGTTTCTCCGAACGTTTAAGTCCACAATAACAACCAGCTTTACAAGTCGCTAGCTGGCGACCAGCTATGAAATTCTGGTCGCCAGGACTAAATTTTTAGTCGTATTGGCGACCAGGAAGGCGCAATTTCGGAACCTGCCTTAATATACCTGCCAACTTTTTCTGAGATATAAGCGTGAGATTTTTATCGTGGGAGTGCTGGGATTTTTGAAGACGACACGATCATTTCCGAAGATTCCAAAGAAGTCCAAAGAAGCCCGAAGACGTCCGAAGTCTTCCGAAGACGTCCGAAGTCTGTCGAAGTCTGCCAAAGGCGAGCTAGCTCCCAGTGCTTTTCACTTCAAAAATCAGAGATCGCGAGGAAGGTATTGCCATTTATTCATTTTACGCATGGTTTTCGTTCCTTACATGGGTCTGAGTTAACATATTTTTGGAAATTGTGTCAAGCAGGACGGCAGCAACTCACATTTTTCAATCAGGCCTGAGAAATTGGCCCGCAGGCGTGAGCCGGCGTGAGATCGAAGTTTTCAACCCGCAGGCGTGAGACTCACGCCTAAGGCGTGAGAGTTGGCAGGTATACCTTAGGTTTCCTGCTTGGCTAAAACACTTGCCACACTGTTTACATTCGTAAGGCTTTTCTCCAGTGTGAACTCTTTTATGTATCCTAAGGTGTCCTGCGTCAGTAAAACACTTGCCACACTGTTTACATTTGTAAGGCTTTTCCCCAGTGTGAACTCTTTCATGTCTCCTCAAGTCTCCTGCTTGGCTAAAGCACCTGCCACACTGTTTACATTTGTAAGGATTTTCACCAGTGTGAACTCTTTCATGAATCCTTAGCTTTCCTGCTTGGCTAAAGCACTCTCCACACTTTTTACATTCATAAGGCTTTTCCCTAGTGTGAACTCTTTCATGAATCCTTAGATTGCCTGCTTGACTAAAACATTTGCCACACTGTTTACATTCGTACGGCTTTTCCCCTGTGTGAATTCTTTCATGAATCCTTAGGTTTCCTGCTTCGCGAAAGCACTTGCCACACTGTTTACAATTGTAAGGTTTCTCACCAGTGTGAACTCTTTCATGAGTCCTTATTTTGTCAGGTCGGCTAAAACACTTGCCACATTGTTTACATTCATAAGGCTTTTCCCCGGTGTGAACTCGTTTATGAAACCTTACGTTTGCTGGTCGCTTAAAATACTTTCCGCACTGCTGGCACTCAAAGGACATTGAGCTTGTTCTTCTTTTAAGGGGTTATGGTTAGGGTACCTTTTGACGGGAAATAGAAATATTATTAGTAAAATGCACATTAATTGTTGCTACCAACTTAAACTTTACAGCCAGGTGGAGCAAGGTCTGAAGGGAATAGTTTATAGGTTTTCAGGGACATATGGGTGGTGGGGAGGACCTTAAGAAATAGAGGGAAGTACTGATTTAGCATTAGGGCATTAACAGTACCAAAAAAAAGAGGAATAAACAGACTAAAGTTACGGTTCACTTAATCCTGTTTTGGATCAGGAAACAAACAACTAAGAAACAACCTGGGCCCAGCTGTTCTTGGGCCGATTAGCGCTTAACCCGAGGTTAAATTTAAGCCGGGTTTCTTTTTCTTGTGTTTAAAAGCGTTTTCTTGGATAATTTTCTCTGTTATTTTTAAAGCTTTGAATAATCAACTTGTAGACAAAAAGAATTATAAATGAAATGATTTTTAAGCTTTCATATCTCAATTAAAATCTCGCACTAACGTGGGGTTATCTTAACCCAGCTTTGAACAACTCAACAACATTTGGGCTGCCATGCAGTACACTAAAAAGTGTTACATTAGGGAGCTTAAGCAACAGCGTTTTTCAGCGACGGACGTCAACCGGAAGTGGACTTTTTGCATCAGTGGGGAGTGGTGTGGTTGAAACGCTCGGGTAAATCGTCTTTAAAAGAGAAAAGAAACTCAGCAATACAAGTTTGTTAGCGTCACGGCATATAAAAAGCGAGAAGGCCTCACTTCCGGTTGACGTGCGTCGCTCAAAAACGTCTTTGCTTAAGGTCCCTATTAAAGCACACATCAGTGCCGGATCCAGACCTTGATATACAGGGGAGCCTGGTCATCCAGACCCTTAGATAAGGGGGGTGGGGGCAGTCTCCAAAATTTTTTTTTCAGCCCTTCGGGCCTCAGTTTGGTCTAAAAATAAGAGGGGGGGCCTAGATCCCCCTGATTTTTTTCTTTCTTTTTTTTATCTTCATATTTGCTCATTGGTGGGATCTTCACCTTATTTTAGGGTCCCCGCATTCAGTCATAATTTCTAGCTCACTGTACCTCATTGTGGCTAATTCCTTGAACTACAAGTTTCAATGGCAAGTTTTTATTTAACTCTACTGCAGGACAAACATAAGGAGATTTTAGCTTCCTTTTTAGGGCGCCAAAATATGTAATTTCCTTAGCTCTGAATTCAGAAAACCTTACCTATATTTGAAAGAATTCTCGTTTCATCTACCAACAGACTGGTAGCTTTTTGAGCCAAAGTTAGCCTGTCTGAAAAAAAGTTTTTAACTTGTTGTAATGTTTATAATTTCTGGGGTGGAAAGGTGCTTTACAGCATTTGAAAGGATAATAATGTGGCTTGGTTCATGCCTTTGAAAAAACCTCTGTTTTTAGCTGTTTTAAACATGGACTATTCTTAAAAATTTACAACAATTGAGACCAATATCAAAAATAGATCTGAAATAATGGTTATAGATTTGTATTGGCTATGTCAAATGTGCTCTTCTTAAACACACAAATTCTGAAGTTCACAAGCCAACTGACGTTTGCTGATGTGCAGTGCCATCAACCATCTTAGTGGACCTTTTAGGAAATGAAAGTTTACTTCAGTAGGTCTAGAAGGTCGTGGCTTGTGATTTGTGATTGGTGATGAAATTGCCTAGTGCTTTGTCACCTATAATGTATAGGGTGGAAACCATACAGCTGATAGAGGAGAAACTACTTTGAACATCATGGTCAGTCATTCCACTCTCCTTCTTTTTTCGAGTGTTGGCCATTTCAAATCATTCAGAATTTTTGTCGTGACAGCTCCAGGAGTGGTGCTATACAGTAAAAACCCACATATGAGAACCTAGAATTCTTAAGGTCAGGGTGAGCAGGTTCTTATATTTTAGGGTAGGTTTTCACAATTCAGGCTGATTAGATTCTTAATTGATTCTTGTTTTTCAGGGGTTGTTGTACTGTAACCATTGGCAGAAATATTGTACTTTTAATACATAATGGTTTATGGAAAACATATTTCTAGTAAAAATGCAAACAAATATATATCAAAGAATTTTTTATACACAACAACTTTTGTCAAACGTTTCCCTCACAATTGCTTTCTTCGGCCCATTTTGTGGTGAACTATGTTGAGAACTCCTCAACTGTCGCAAAAAATTCAAACCAATTTTGCAATTACATTCTAGGCAAAGTATCACTAATTCACTTTCTTTGAAATCATTGGTCAACAACCCTCTGCAGCCTCTGGGGAGGTGCAAGTTGATTTCACGGACCCCCTCCTCCTAGGGCCTACAGAATTACCTATAGTTTTTACTTTGATTGACTTGAGTCATCTTCACAAACATAGGTCATATGGTCTTCATAATGTTGAAGAAGAAGAGCCTCACTACTCATCTCCTCTTGACAAATCCAGCAGCTGTAATTCCCAAAGATGACCAATTGTGCATCTGCTAGATCAGTGTTTCCAGTCTCCCTCTGTGTTTGAAGGTTGTTTGTAAAACCTATGGCCCTAACATAAACGTTTTTACCTCCTGCTCTCTTCCGCTTGCAAGATTCCAAACGTTTAGACGGACTTTTGTTTTTCCGGGAGGATTTACGTGACTCAGTTACACAGGTGTGGATTCTCTCATGCTTCCTCAGGTCTCCTGCTTGCCTAAAACACTTGCCACACTGTTTACATTCGTAAGGCTTTTCCCCAGTGTGAACTCTTTCATGTCTCCTTAGGGGTCCTGCTTGGCTAAAACGCTTGCCACACTGTTTACATTCATAAGGCTTTTCCCCAATGTGAACTCTTTCGTGAATTATTAGGTTTCCTGCACAGCTATAACACTTGCCACACTTTTTACATTCATAAGGCTTTTCCCTAGAGTGAACTCTTTTACCTCTCATTAGGATTCTTGCTTGGTTAAAATTCTTGCCACACTGTTTACATTCCTAAGGCTTTTCCCCAGTGTGAACTCTTTCAAGACTCCTTAGGCTTCCTGCTTGACTAAAACACTTGCCACACTGTTTACATTTATAAGGCTTTTCTCCAGCATGAACCCTTTGATATCTCTTTATGTGTCCTGCTACACTAAAACACTTGTCACACTGTTTTCATGAATCCTTAGGTGTCCTTGGCTTAAACAATTGCCACACTGCTGGCACTCAAGGGACACTGAGCATGTTCTTCTTTTAAGGTGTCTAGGGTACCTTTCGAAAGCAGGGAAAACGTTATTAGTTAAATAAACAATTCTTATTTTGTTCTATGGCTACGAAAACTTGCAAAACAAATTTTGTGCAAGCTGGTGTAACTAAGGTGTGTAACAAATGCAGTTTAAAGGAAGTAAAGGACACGTGGAAAAGTAGAAAATTCAAAAGACACCCACCCTTGAAAAAGTGATTCTAGACCATGCACCAGCTGACTACATACCTAAAATAATAAACGACCCCTTCAAAACGGAGAATCCATCAACAGACGTCAGTTTATATTTTGCTGACCTTTTGTATTAGGATCTGAGATTCCCATGTACTTTGACAAATTTTCCCAATTTTGATAAGCAAATTACAGAAAAATTATTGTAATATATCATTATAGTTTCTTTGAGTACTCCAAACATTTCCACCATTCATCTGAATGATTTTTGACAGCTGTTATGATGTTCACTTCTCTGTATAAAGCGAACACTAAAGCATTCCCTGAGGTACCACTCTGCTCAAAAGTATGTTCTATCAATACAGTGCCTTCTACATGTCCAACTTTAAAACAAACAAATCTTTTTTTAAATTAAGATATGATTGTTGTAGGGGTAATTGCAATTTAAGCAATTGCAAATAAACCTGAAAAAATTTTCGGGAGTTCGACAGGATTTGCACCCATGACATGTGTGTTAACGCTGCAGTGCTCTACCATTTACGCTATGGAGAGTGATACATTGGGAGCAGGTCAAATTGTTGAGTTCATCTTAACCAGTGAAAGGAATGATACATGAAGAGTAACACTAAGAAATATGATCATGTGACTCCAGCTCTTAAGAACCAAAGGTTGCTACCAGTAAAAGCCAATTTATACTTCAGAGAAGCCGTTACGGCATTTAAGTGTATGATGGGCATGGCTCCAGAATATTTAGGTAATAAGTTTATTTTTAGAGGCAACATAAGTAGGTGGAAGACTAGAAGTTCGCAGAGCTTGAATATTGCATTACTTAAAACTAAAACAGGGCAGAGGTTCTTTTTCTTATAGAATCATATTCATTAATATATGAAATAATTTACCGTCTGAAATTAAGCTTAGAAAATGGTTTAAATAATTTTATGCACAATTAAAGAAAACATCTTATGAAAGAATTTTTACGATTAGTCACAATGAGTTACAATAGGTTATCCTGTTGCCACTATTAGCTCGTTTTAATTACTCAAATTAATTATCATCTTTAATTTTTATTAATATAGTGTGTTGTTTTTAACTTTTATCTGTTAATTATTGTCACTGAAAACCCACATGGGGAGATGTCAATAAAGTATTGTTTTGTATTGTAATAATAATTATTGTTACTTAAGTAATTGCAAATAAATCTGAAAAAAGTTCAAGACTTCAACGGAATTCATACCCATGGCCTCTCCATTAGGGCTACAGTGCTCTACCATTTGTGCTATGAAGACCCATACATTGGGGGAGGTCAATTTGTTGAGTTCATCACCTTAACCCATGAAAGGAATGAAACACATCTGTGTGGATTTTATACAAGGTGCCTGTACTCTAGTCAGCCAAGTCCAAGGAGCAACTACTCACCCTCCCCACCCATGAAGCTTATGACTAGTCAATCACTTCCCCCAAGCTCTGCTAGTAGTGTTATGATTATGAGTCACAGCATTGATTTGGCTAGCCAAGCCCAGTGGAAAAATTCCCTGACTTGGCACTGCTTTCTGACATCAAACTCTAATCAAAATCTGCCCTCCCTACCCGCTGGTTTTCACACAAAACAACTCAGCTACCCACCCACGGATAGGTCTGGGCCTGGGCTCTCCACTGACACCTAGCAAGACAGCAAGCCCCCTTGTTTTTTTCCGGCTATAATGGCTTGAACACAGGAGATGCCCGTGTTCAAGCAAAAACTTAGCGGGCACCTTTTAGCAAAATCACACAGATATAGATGATCTGAAATGCAGAAATACAAATTTTTAAATGAAGACATGATCGTCGCACCAGTAAAATTTATATTTTTGCAGTTCCGATCATCTTCATGTTTCATATTTCCTTTCATGGGCTAAGATGAGCTAAACTTTTTTCAGATTTATTTGCAATTGCTTAAATTACAATTACCCCTGCGACGATCATATCTTCATTTAAAAATTCTATTTCTGCAGTCCAGATCATCTTGAAGAAAGTGTATGTCTTAATGCTGACTGACTCATTCTGATTAACTATTTCAGTGAGAGTAGAGGACAGGTAAGACAGGGAGCAGTGACTGCCAGGCCACTTAAATTACTGAGACCAGCTGAAACCTAAGGACAAGCCATATGGACCTGTTGTGTTCATGGTCCATCTTACTCTGTCTATGTCACCAAATAAGATTGTTTCTTAGGTACCAATTAGATGTTTTTACTACAATAAGATTTCTCTACAGTTACATGTAGACTAAACTTTACTACAGTTAGATTGTTCTGCAACTAGATTTTTTACAACAATTTTGATTTCTTTTTCTACCAAAATTAGATTTTTCATGTCAATTTCTTGAATATGTTTCAATTATGTTTATTTCCCTTGCCGGCGGGGGGGGGGGGGGGGGGGGGGGGCCACCCGCCAGGGGTTAAATTGTGTTTTTTGTCCTTTCCCTTTTTTAGGCTTTAATTTTTCTTTTTTTTTCCCTTTTTTAAAA
>BOPM01001604.1:33995-47632 GCA_022179025.1 Porites australiensis
AAGAGAGGATAAAGGGGACACAGAAGGCATCCCCCATACACACACTATTCCATAGGTAATTCGTCTAGAGTTATTTTTAAGACCACAGATCCCAGGAGGGATTAGACAACAGCCAATCACATAGCGCGAATGTGTTCCGCGTGGATGACCCACGCTCAGAGCCGCGCGTCCTTCACGAATTGACGCAGAACAAAATGGCAGAAAAAGCGGAGAGCGATATAGCCATTCGTTTTGTCGACAAAAACTACTACAGAGAGATTTCTGCTAAAGCTGTGTCAGCGAAACGGAAATTAAAAAAGAATCGCCCTTCCTCTCTTGTATAGAGCTCACAGTACAGTAGGGAAATCCTTAAGACACTGAATATTCTCTCAGGATCATTTATAATTTACAATTTGAAGAGAGCAATTTCTGGCTTGATATTTATTCTTTTATTGGTCTTTTATTATTCAACAAAAATAACACTTAGCGTCCTACTCGCTTTATTGTACAAACGACCGGTTTCAATAGACCGGCGAAATTTCTAATTTTATTAAAGCACTGAGGTTACGACAACTTCAAGTAAACTGATTTCGCGTGTTGTCAAAGAGTCCAGTGATTCCTTTTTTTTCCCTTTTCTCTTTTTTCTCCTTTTTGGGTCGTTCACGACATAATTTCTTACTTCTTTTTTGCTTTCTACATGCAATCTTGGGATACAACAGGTCGTAAGTATCATTTGATTTTCAGTGACCGTCAATAAGTCAATGCATTAAAATGCACAACACTTCTAATTGGATTAGCTTTGTGAAACATAACTTCTTATGATATGTATTACTGATAATTTGCATTTTTACGAAATCCGACATCATAGGAAACCTGTGGTACCAAAATTTTAAATTAGAAAAAACTTACTTACGTATACCTAAAGGATATTTAACAATTATTCCTCGAGCCCGAATGGGCTCTGAGTCAATAGCCCATGAGGCCGAAGGCCGAATGGGCAATTAACTCAGAGGCCATGAGGGTGAGAGGAATAATTTTTTTAGTAAAATCCAACTAGTTGGTCAAAAACTTCGAGAATAAAAAAGTTTTAGCTTCTTAAAGCTGGATTTTAATCGTTTTTTGCCGCCAAAAAGCCGGCGCTTTTCGCTACTGGTGGGCTATAACATATAGCCTAGTAACAGTTCAACTAATCAAAACGCAGCATTGATAATAGACCAGTAGTTGGATCCCTGGAGTAGTAAGCATAGATCACCAGCATTATGAAAAGCCACAACTGCATATCACGACGCTAATGCTATGGATACTTTGAAAGTGGTTAAGTGATAAGGGGGTCCCTCAGCCCGCACAATCCATAAATTAATTTTCGGAAATACAGTAGACTCCCGATAACTCGAACCCTCGCTAACTCGAACCAAAATCGATTTCCCCTGGATTTCCGCAATACATTTACTCTAATTTTACCCTCGGTAACTCGAACTCCCGCTAACTCGAACCAATTTTCGTTTCCCCTCAGGTCATTTTCTATACAATTTTACCCTCGATAACTCGAACCATGTTTTGAGCGCTTAAAAAGTCGGGAAAAACAGTGTACTGGCGTCCGAAACATTGGATTTTGAAGTCCCATTGACGAGTTGCAGATATAGTTCACTAGTGGAGGCTGATGTTGTTTCCCACAAATCTAACGTGACACAGCATTACTTCTCAAAACAGTAAAACGCAGCTCTATTTAGACTATGTTTTGTTACGTTATACTTTGTGATTTATAATCTGAAAGCATCTTTCAATTTTCACTTAACATTTCTGCAATAAAATGCGATAAAACGTTCACTGTACGGTAAAAACTGTTTTTCACCTTACTTGCGGCTATTTTATTCGAGCTCTCGATAACTCGAACTTTTTTCGATTTCCCTTTTAAGGTTCGAGCTATCGGGAGTCGACTGTAGTCGGAGGGTGCTCGGGTGTAGTTGGAAGTGGTCGGAACGTATTCGGATGTGATGTGGTGGTAATGAGAAATGACATCATAAAGAAAGAAGGGAGACATTCCATGTGTTACCATATAGTTGGAGAAAGGCAGTTTATATATGTGTCTAAGAGAGTGGAGAAAGACAAGTGGGACAGAATTTCTGTCCTATGCAGAAATGTGCAGAACGCATGCGCAGTAAAGAATTAGGGTAAAAACGCTGTAAAAAGGTGGGAAAGTGAAATAACATAACATTGTTAGGTTTTAGAATCTAGGCAGAATTGTCTAGAACGCATGCGCAGTATAGAGATTGGGTAAAAACAACAACAACAAACAACAAATTTTATTGAAAATTGGAAAATAACTAATTACATTACTTTCCCACCCGCAAATAGCTTATGAACTAATCGAGGCGGGGGGAGCTGAAGACATATTACAAAACAAGATTTATATATAGATGGACTAAATAACAGTGAAGACACTACAATACAGTAAATAGAATTTAAACTAACCTAAAACAAGGGATGTACATAACGATTACGAAGAGAGGCTAACCTAAAGTATTAAATAACTTAATAAGACGGGAGACTTCGACATAATCATCTTCTGACCGCAAAAAATTTCTTTCTTTCTTTATTCTTCTAAGAAAGGACGAACGTTTAAGTATTTTAATCGAATATGGAATAGAGTTCCAAATTTTGGCACCGACTCTCGTGAAAAAGGCATACATTTTATCGGTTCTAGAGAACTTAACATAAAACGAGTCGCTAGAGACAGATCTTGTTCTGTAGTTATGAATCTGACTTGTTTTAACGAACTGATTGAGAATACTAACTGATGCTGTCTGTCTGTTGATATCATACAATAAATAGCTACAATCTCTGAAAAATATGCTAGGCAGGGGAAGGCAATTTGATTTGAGAAAGAAGGGTACGGCGTGTTCCTTAGACTTACAGAAGCAGATGAGACGTAAGGCCCGTTTTTGTAGAGTTACGATCTTTCTTTGAAATGTCAATAAGCAAGACGTTTACAAAGTTCAAACATGTTTTATTACAATACAATGATTATTTTACAATGCTTCAAGTGTGAAAATCAATTCAACCATATGTTTTCCGTGTTAGTGGTGGGTCCGACCCAATGTGGAAAAACCTATTTTGTGGAACAATCAAAGAGGGTATGACAGTCACCTTATCATGAGTGGAATCCACCGTCACGCTGGTAAGAAAGCTAACAAAGAATGGACGATTGGTATCGCATCATCCAAGACGAGATGATCATAGTCAAAGACACTCGTATCTTCAACGAAGATGTAATGGAAGTAAGTGTAATGAAGAAAGACATTCCAGCTGATTGGACCACTAAACCCAAGAGATAGCTTGTGAATCCAATTTAAGACGAAACAGGAATTTTAATGTCCCTCTGGCTAAGACGAAGAGACTTAAGAACACATTTATATATCGCAACTGTAATTAAATTTTTAGCCACATATGTGTACATTTTTCTTATATTTTTTCTCTTATTTTTATTAGATTTTATTATTGTAACGATTAATCTAATTCAGCTTTTGGCTGCGATTTTAATCAGAATAAACTATCTATCTATCTAGCTTCTTTGTTGGAGGTACCAACGGTGTACGTTTACACTGCGAGGCACAGGAAGGCGAAATTCGGTATGCAGATATCAACTCATTGTACCTTAGGAATACTTCGATTATCAATAGACTTGTTCATAGAATGAACTTATGTTCAAACTACGTTTAAATGTCTCTTGGAGTTCCAATAAAGCATCAGGATAGTCATAAATGTTCCTTACACCGACAATGGCGGTTCGTTGTACAAAGGTAGGTAAGGCAAACTGCTCTTCAGACATTTGATCACAGGTGTAGAATAAATCTTGATCTCGTCTGCACCAAAACCAAATACTTTTGTCTACATCATACACATAAAGGACTTTATTGAGAAGTTTAGCCATTTCCACGGTCCAGTCAGTTGCTCCAAAACACATGTTACTTTCGGGCTGAAAGTTTGTAAATGCCAACACCATGTCTGTGTTTCTCACCCCATGATAATTTCGATGAATATACTGTAAACGGATGTGGTTTTCTAATGTCTTGTTGAGGCGAGCAGCTGCTTGCTTGGTTGTGGTTGTGGGAATGGCTTAAGCGAGTTCCGTTGGTGTTAATGGAGGAACGGTTTTGCTTGGTGAATGACAAGGTGGAATAAGGACTTCGACACGTTATGTCTTGCTAACTTTTCAGCCTCTAAATCTACACCAAGTGCGCCACCAGAGCTTTTGGATTCCAAAAATGAGGAGACACAGGGAGGTCCAGCATATAATTATCCAACCGTAAACCAGAACTCATTCGCCAAAGCGAGATATTAGTCATCCACTGTTTGAAAACATTGGTTTGTGCTTTAGGAGTCTCAAAGAGATCGGTGGTTGCTTTTTTGAAGGCTTCATTTAAATTCACAAATCTCCAGCTGAAGGTAGAGCAATGATAGAGTAATCCTTCCACCACATGAATTGGTTTGTTAAATGTAAATTTCGCATTTAGACAGGTCGCAGGATCAGGTTTGACAGAGTTTTTTTCCATAGGGAAGTTCCATGAGTAAATAAGGCCCCACTTCAAACACTTGCTTGATTTTTCCACCACCCGGCCCATACGTTTGGCCAACATCAGATTAACAGCAAAATAGGGAACACTTTTTCTGTTTGTGCTGTCTATATTGTAATGGCTTAACAACCAAGTCGTGTTGTTATCTTTTGCTTGGATATCCACTCTCCAACGATCGTTATTATCAGCAAATTGATAACCTGTGGGTCATTTTTTGTTCAAATCTTGATCCATCAATCGGACCGCATTTCCAAGAAATTCAAAACCTATGTTGGCGTCAGGTAAATCAGGTCTTGTCTATTGTAGACAAAAATTCTCGCGCTTAATTTGACTTAAAAGCCTAGGCATTCTGTTGAAACATAATGTCCGTGTCTGTTTTTTTGTATAAATTGGATAATTTTTTGTAGAACTGTTTTGGCGGTGCTGGGATAACTAAATGGGTTGAAATGGTGGAATGAGAGGTAACCACGTGTAGAATGGGGTTTGGGGAGCCGGGTAAATACAGACTGGCTAACCCAACTTTCTATTTTCAAGTCAAACATAACGCTTGAGGGAGGCAATATTTGAAATGAGTAGGAGAATTGTTCGGAAATTCAGCGGATTTACTACTGGTGAGGGTCACATAACAAGAGGTCTCGGTCGGTTGAGTCATGATGGTGTAATGAACAAACAATTAGGATTCACTCTTTATATAGTCGTACCTGTCTGATCATGTCCAATTCCCTATAAACTTGAGCGTTTGATTTCAGTTTAGTCATTATGTGCAAGTTGCAAGAACCACTCGTTAAGCAGTTGAAGATGTCAGAGCCTAATGATAATAATAATACCTTTATTTATTACCTTTGGCGATAAGAATTACGGTAATATTACAATCAAAAATTCAAAACACTACATATTATATATACATATCAAATTAAGTTAAGTTTAGCACCTCTACGAATAAACGATTGTTTGTGCCTAACAGTGCGTGATACAGGTATTCTGTGGTGCGCTGGGTTAGTCTTACAAGATCTTAGATTATGGCCATGATCCACTGGCTTGTCTAAGAAAGATTTGCAAGGATGTGCTTCTGATTCTAGGATATGTTTAAATTCTTTCCTCGTCAAAGTCTGACGCCTAGTTACAAGTGACTCAGCAGTATCCCTAGGGGGACCAATGACATTTAGACATCTATTCTGTACTCTCTGTAGATCTTCTTCGAGGTAAATGGGAAGCCCTCCCAGACAGGCGAGGAATATTTTAAAACAGATCTAATCTTAGTGATGTAAGTTGTAAGACCAATGTCCCTGGGGAGATGGACTGTTCTACAGACCCTAAGACTGTGGATCCGTTTACACGCTTTGCTGACAATACTTGAGATCGTTCTGTACATATACACCCAGTAGTTTAAACTCTGAGACCCTCTCCAGTTCAGTAGGCCCGATATTAATAGGAGCAGGAATTGGACAGGACTTCTTGAAGGTGATCCACATGTCTTTGGTCCTTTTAGCATTCAGCTCCATTTTATTCTGCACAGCCCATCTTTCCAAGTGAGTCACTGCATCCAGCACTTCACTGACAGAGTCCTTAAAGACAAGTTCGTATAGGGTGCAGTCATCAGCGTACTTGCAAGTGGATACAGGTATTCCCCTGAGGATGCAGTCCTCAATATCGTTGACATGCACATTAAAAAGCTTAGGAGAAATGACACCACCCTGGGGTACACCAGCAATCACCTCACCATGTCTGGAGAGGACTCCCGAGAGCTTAAACTGCTGTGTTGCCAGCGATCTCCGTTATACGAATCCAAGCAAGTGGTTTAAATATATCTACTCGCTCTGTGGTGCCCAGCAG
Source organism: Porites australiensis (assembly GCA_022179025.1). Taxonomy (NCBI): domain Eukaryota; kingdom Metazoa; phylum Cnidaria; class Anthozoa; order Scleractinia; family Poritidae; genus Porites; species Porites australiensis. Next base: position 40,382 of record BOPM01001604.1, read on the forward strand.
TTATCGAAAATCCCAACTGCGCCTAACTTAGCTGAATTACAGAAATCACAGTGCCTCAGTCTGCTGAACTCAGTCAGGCTTTAGACAGTATATTTCGTTTCTCTTCAGATCGTTCTTCAACAGTTGCAAAAAGCTAACGGCACGATGAAGAAATTCGAAAAGAGACTGATTGGTGAACAGCAAGCCCCAACTGAAGTCTTAAACAAGAAACTGTATCATGAAAGACCCACTCCTGATTTCAGTCACTGTTGGGGGCTGAAAGAGATGTCTCCGGAACAACTGGAGTTCTTGGAATCACAGAAGCAAAAAGCCAAAGTGAAGAACAATAAAGCTAAAAAGCAGAAAAAAAGCTCCCACTGCAGGAAACCTGGATGAACCTCTTGGTCAGAAAGCAAGGTTGGATGAAGTGTTGGAAGGTAACATGGAACAACAATATCGACCGTATTCCCCAGAAGAACTATTCGCCTTGGAACAAACCCGTGGCTTCTCCCACACTCCAGAGGAAATTGGAACGATAGTACAGAAGGCAAAAGATTTTTCATTTCCCTATCATGAACCTACTCAAGCAGGATCCGTTGATGTTCTCCCTTCCTATGAAGAGATGACGGTAGACGAGCTGTTCAATGGACCAAGCTCCATGGAAACTCAGCCAGACTAAGAGCCAGTCCAAGTGTTGGGGGAAGGAATAGCGGTGATCAATGGTTGTACAGTAGACCATACCCTGCCAGCAGACCCAGAGAAAATGTAGTTGGATCTGTATCTCATGGAAGAGAACAAACCTCTCCATTCCAACTTTGTCCTTCCTAATCAAGGACTGGCCACCCAGAAACAAGAACAAAGTCTTCTTAAGCTGTCCCAAGAATTTAGAGTCTCGCTGTACCTACTTTCAGTGGATTCATGAAGCCCCAAAGCCAGTGTATATGCCAAAAACAGCGACCCGATCAGCCCTGAAAAAACGATTGAATGACATGGTGCCTGAGAGAATACTGAAAAAGCAGAAAACCGAAGGAGGATTTCAGTTTCCTTAAAATACATGTTGTAAAATTGTTCAACCTATAGTTTATTAAAGTTGTTGTAGTACGTGATCTCATTGTGTGACTTGTTTGATCTCGCCCACTACCCTTGGGAATAGAATGACGTCATTGCCCAGAACTACCTACTCCTTGGGGACAACAAACTCCCTGTAAAATCAGTGCAAAAAATCCATCTCCTATCAATCATCACCACGAATCTGCAAGAAGAACTCGAAATGGTGAATGCAGGTTGTTATGGTTTCAATGATAAGATGGAGACTACCTTTTTACTGAAACAAGACATGAAAAAGTATCCTTGTCCAAGCAGAAAAGCAGAAGATAAGCAGAAAGTGTATCGTGCTTTGAAGGAAGAGATGGATCCTGAAGTGCGAGCCAACTTGGCGTATTCGGATACGATTTTAGCCCTACCATGTTCTCATTGTGTTGGTATAGCTGGCTATACGAAAAACTGGAGTCATTTTGAGACATTCGTTTCAAAATGGCGATGTGACCAGGGAATAGTTGCCATGTCCAGTTGTATTCTCCTAGGGAATAAAACTTAAAAAGTACATACCTTAAATTGACTTGATGCAATTTGTTATATCTTTCGCGAGGTTCTTGATATTTGCGTCGCTCTGATGTCTCTCGTAACGGATGGCGTAGTGGAAATACTTCTCTGGCAAGGGCGCCTGGATTTGGCATTACTTCAACGCAAAGTTGTTCCAGAGATTTCATGCTGATGTGATAAAGTCAGCAGCGTCAGTAAAACTGGTGAGAAAGCAAGTACGTTCACTATATTTAAGTCGCTGTCGACCGTTGGAAATCGAGCAATATGATTGGACGGCTACTTGTCTTTTGTCTCTTGATCAAAGCTTTTCATTGGCGGATTTGAATTTCCTCGTGTAATCTAGTGATCCACTTTTACTCAAAGCTTTCCATTGGCGTATTTGAATTCCCTCGTGTATTCAAGTGATCCACTTTTACTCAAAGCTTTCCATTGGTGTATTTAAATTCCCTTGTGTAATCAAGTGATCCACTTTTACTCAAAGCTTTCCATTGGCGTATTTGAATTCCCTTGTGTATTTAAGTGATCCGAACGTGACTGTGAAAGGAAGGATTTATTTATTTTGACTAAAAAAATGGCTGAAACATTTGAAACAGTAGACGTGATCCTCACTGCTAAACACGCCGAGCATATCAACGATCGACATGTAGACAGAACTCAGCATTTGCGAACCGCCAATTTCCTTTTATCATTAGAATTATCAGCGACTCTTGGTTTATTATCGCGAAGAACGTGGGAAACTAGAGACGATGTTGAGCTGTTGGACCAAGGATAGAGAAGTGGTCATGGACACGTTTACTTATACACATTCGACGTTGGAAAGTTTGTAGGGACAGATCCATGAGGCTATCCTTGCCGCGAGATTGCCGTGTATTTTCCTGCGTTCTTAGAAAAGTTCCAGATCATCACTGCTTATCCTTTCACTATTACCTACTATAATTATTTTATGAGTAGGAAAAGTTCGATTTTCTTTTAGAAAATCAACACTTCGATTTTCATTTAGAAAATCAACACAAATGGCTCTTTTAGGAGAAACCAAGTTTAATAAAAGTCATGACCAATTCACTTTACAGTTGATAGGTTCGATGTCAGTTCGATGGTAGGTTTTATGTAAGTCCAGTCTCGATAGTATAGTGGTTAGTATCTCTACCTATCACGCAGAAGACCCGGGTTCGATTCCCGATCTAGACGTTATTCTTAGCGTTGATATTTGTTATCAATGTTGAAAATGCTATTTTATTTTTTACACATTCAAATCGCCGGGGTCTTGGTTGTCTAGTGGGTAAAATCCTATTAGTTAGACTGAGGCTCTAGCGCCGCTTTTATTAATCCGGCGGTTGCGAGTTCCATTCTTACTATATCTTTGTTTCTTTCAGGTTTCTTTTTCAACCAAGGCAAAGTAGCGCAGTGGTCAGCGCGTTGGGCTCATAACCCAAAGGTCCAAGGTTCAAATCCTTGCTTTGCCTGCGTTTTATAACGTTTTTCTTTACTGCGCATGCGTTCTGCGCATTTTGTCTGGGACAGAAATTCTGTCCCACTTGTCTTTCTCCCCGCTCTTAGACCCATATATAAGTTCCCTTCCTACTAGTATATGGTTCCATTTGAAAAGTCTCTCTACTTACTGTATGATGTCATTCCTCATTACTATAATTCCGACCACTTCCGAATACCTTCCGACCACTTCCGACTGTACCCGAGCACCTTCCGACTATTTCCGAATACTAATTTATGGATTTTGCCGGTTGAGGGACCCCCTTATTACTTGCGGTTACAGGTAGAAATATTATGACCTCCTTCGTTTTTTGGTACGATAGCTGTCACCACAATAATGATATTGGAGCTGGAAAGGGCCAGAAAAGACTTTTTTAGTTGAAGCTTGCTTAGCCAGCTCCATTTTCTCGTCAGCTTCTACTGGTTTGTGAGATTTTCGTACTATACTAATATACCCCACATTATTTTTCAAGTCTTGGCTCCCGACTTACAACACATTTAGCTTCATTACAGTTCTGACTTTACTTGTGCAAACAAATGTGTTGCGACGCAGTTTCAACTTTTTTGTGTTTAGTAATTTCATGAAGAGTCCTTTCTTTATTATTAACTAATATTATAGATAGTACCCGACAACCGCATACGATACTTTAACTCATATATGCATACGATGAGGCTTGTAATAAAGAGACTCTGAAAGTGATATTTAACCTGTTAATAGATAAAGTAATGAATTTTAGTCGTTTACGTCATAATTTCTTACCTCTTTTTTGTTTTCTATGTGGACTCTTGCCCGATACATCAGCTGGTAAGTATCATTTGATTTTGAATGACCGTTAATAAGACACTGCATTGAAATGCATAATAGCTGTTTCGATTGCCTGAAACACAGCACTTCTGGTTGGACTATATTTGTGAAACATGTAACTTTTTTATGATATGTATAACAATTTACATTTTCACGAAATCCTACACCGTAGTAAACCTTTGGTACCAAAATTTGAAATTAGATAAAACTTACTTACCTAGAGTTTATTTAATTTTAGTAATCCCTGGAACAGTAAGCGTAGATCACGTGCATTATGAAAATCCACCACTGTATAGCACGAGGCTTATGCTGTGGATACTTTGAGTAGTATACAATATGGGTGTTTGAGCACATTTTCATACAACTGGCCATAATTTTCAAAACCGGATTTGACCTTGCGAAATGCATTTTGGAAATTTATTACGGTTCATTTTCAAAACCGATTTTCAGTGTGGCAAAACGGTTTGGGATTTAGAACTTAGTTTGGAATTTCCAGGAATTGACCACGTCCTTTTTTTCCTGGAAGCAATAAGGTTTAAAGCGATGCCTCTTTACTCTAGTATGACTATGAGACGAGATATGATTGAAAATTATGCAATTCAGCAAGAAGCAAGAAATAGCCATATTGCTGGTTTAAATAAACGCACCAATGAAAATAATGTAATATATAGTAATAATATGGAAGAAAGGAAAGAGCTTATCAGAAGATATTTATCTTTTATGAAGATTGCTACAACAAATGAATTACGTAGTTACAACAATATTACGGAAAAAAGCTAGTAAGCCGAAAAGTCAAGTCAAAGCTATGGTAGATTACTTTAACAGAAATCCTATTCCACCACCACCAATTCAAGGCGTAATGTGACTGAAACAAGGCGCTCAATAAAAGGCCATTTGAGGGCTTTTAAGATAGATATAAAAAATGGCGAAGATCTGCTTATTCAATTGCAAGAAACACAGCCTGAAGTTAATCGATTTCTTGGTAATTTACTCAGTGAAATGGGTGGATTTAAGTTTTCTGAAGCCCTTGAGATTGAATTTAGTTGGCGTACTGCTGAGAGTAAAAATAAGCATCGACGTAAGTACTGTGATAGTAAACAGCAGGTAGTTATTAATAGAAGCACCATCTAAGAGCGCTTGCAGTTAGCACAAGAGAAAATTCTAAAAAAGGCAGCAAATATAATGTCTGAAGTTAGTAACTGGGTTATTGTTCAAGTTCATAGGCACTATATTAATATAGCTAAGTATAACCCTTTGGAAGGAAGTTCATACATAAAGCTGCCGCCAGAACTTCAGCATGCAATGAAAGTAGGGTGTCTGTAAGTCCTAAAAGTTACACTCAGTCTGAGAGAGCGGGGATCCTGCTGACGTCAGCATTTAGGTAACCGGTTGGGGGCGGTTTGGACAGGTCATGTTTGCTAATTAATTGGCAAAAACGAAATCTTTATAAAGGAATAAGGATATTATATGGTAATGAGTCAAATAGAGAAATAGTGTGATATCCTTCTTCGACAGAATCTTGTTATATGCAAATCTATTGCCCCCGGCAAATTCACCGAAAAGAAATTATACAAATATTTCCTAGAATCTGCCCAAGAAATCAAATTATTAAAGAAAACTATCGCTAAGCCACTTGACGGTTTGCCCGTCGAGCTAAGAATGACCAAAGAAGATAAACGCAAAATTAAATACAAAATGACGAATATGACAAATTGGTTTCACGAATTGAGCAAATAAAGAATAATAAAACATGGGATAAATTAAATAATGAAAATGATGAACTGATTACCAGATTAAACCGGTTAGAACCGGTAAAAATAAAAATTGCCATTGACCGACCACCCCGTAAATTTTGGTTGCTGAAATGTGTATTTGTGGATGAGCCACGTGATGAGAAAATTAAATTACCGACATATGCATTTGTGGATGAGCCACGTGACGAACAGATTAATTTACCAAAATATGCATTCCAATATGACATATTTGATGAAGAAATCGAAAGAATGGCACAAAATAAATGTTATCATAATTTTGACCAATTACTTGTCAAAAAATTTCTCCGTTTCAAGGAAAAAGAAGATAAAACATTCTTGGAATTACAAGAGGACCCCGAAACTGGTCAATATTTCTTTGGCCAAAATAATTTAGAATCATATGAATCAGGGTGGAAACCAGAATTTGCAGATTTGGTGAATGCCGAATTAGATTATTATAATGATGGCCCAATTCCCCATATCAAATTAGACTCCCCTCCACGAAAGCGTAGAAAATTCCGTAAAATTACAAAACGAGTTCGTTAATCAGTTAGTTAGTTAGTTAGTTAGTTAGTTAGTTAGTGAATTAGTTAGCAAATAATTGTTTTAGTAGTTCAGGCGGGATATCCTGTACATCAGCTGGGTTAATAGTTTCGGGATTAAGCTTAATACTAGGTGGTGGAATCTTTTGGTAGGTCGGTTGTGGAGTAGTTGATTTTTTGGGTAAAGCGAGGGAGGCTAGCTGTTTCAATGATCGTGGGTTATATACAGGATTGTTCAATACCTGGTTAACTAATTGATCATTAGCGCGTTGCCTTGATACGGAGCTTCTTTTACTTCCCTGTTTAGTTAATAAATGAGGAAACAAATAAGAGGCAAGAACATAGCCTGCAGTGCAGGCGTATTTTGGGTGGGCGAAACCTTGTTCGTGTTCGTGATATTGTTCTAGCCGCCATCTCTGATTTTATGACAGTGGAAGATTGGGGAGAGTAGAAATAGTAACTCTTACGGTAGGTGCGAGGGCGAAAGAAGGAAAGGGGGAAGGGGAGGGGGAGGGGAGAAAAAAATTTTCTCTTCCCTTTCCTCGCCCCCTCCCCGCTCCCTTTGACTCGCCCCATCTCCTCCTCTCCTCGGGAAGTTTCAACATGACGCTTTCGCGAGCAAATTGCGCGCTAAAAGAAAACGCCTGCACTGCAGGCTAGCAAGAAAATCGCTCAAAGTTTTCTTTCCACGGCCAAATTTATAACTAAATATTCTTCGGAACGTTTTCTTTCTAGAAAATATATCTAAAAGCTATTTAAAGTTCCGTAAGCTTATATCAAACCTGATACTAGGTTAGATCATTGTCTCAAATATTACAAACGTGCCTAAACTTGCCGCAAAAAATGTGCTCAACTTCATGAAATTAGATATAAAAAAACAAACATCAAATACAATAATTACTCAAGCTTATTACCATTCGAGATGCAGCTCCTGAAAGCTACGAAGTAAGGCCAGAATCGCTTGACACTTTTGAACCGTCTTACGCATCAAGCCACATCAAGCCGCATCTTCGTAATCGTTATGTACGTGCCTTGTTTTATGTTAGTTTGAATTCTATTTACTGTATTGTAGTGTCTTCAC
>BOPM01001605.1:29829-42772 GCA_022179025.1 Porites australiensis
GTCGAATCCTTCAATTCTGAATCGCGTTGTGCCACAAGTTTTATTGCATAACTTGACAAAATAGCTATTAATCTTTAACTAAAACATGTTTTTAGGTCTAGTTTAGGTGCCACTTTTGAGAATTTTGAGATGTTTTTGAGGCATTTATTCGTGCATCTTGCTTTCTTATTTGGGTTAGTGAAATAAAGACGACCAGTTTTTGCTGATTACAGAAAGATAATGCCTAAATGGTATTGGAACAGTAAGAAGAAGTAATATGCTTCCAAATGAGTGCGAACAGTCTAGGATTTGATGACCCGAAGTACTTTTAAACGATCGTTAAAAAACCTGTAAAACGGCATCTAAAATTTGCATATTTTAGCCGCTAACGGTCGTCCAGCAATGAAATGGTGGGAATGGCAGTAAAATAAACAATTTCCTCATTCTAACTGCAGTTTGGTTATTAGGATGGATAGTAGTGTTGATGATAAAAATATGAGGCAAAAGTTTTTGCGAGTCCAAAATCTAGTGGAACGCTTTTAGGGAGACTGCCTCTTAAAAAATTAAGATAAGGTATCCTCAGTGTGTAGGGCCCATGAGGTATCCTTCTGAGCTCCGAGAATGCAGACTGCTGTACAACTAATCGCACTCGGATTTGGTTTATTCTAGACAACAAAATAAGAGAACTTAACGACGATAATGGAAAAGTATGGGTGGAATTGGATGGAGGTGATTATAGTGTCGTTTATAGAGACCGTAGATACTACAGGGTAAGCAATAACGACCTGAAACTCAACGAAGGTAGATCTATACATTCCTTAGCTAAACATTTTTTTTCCTTTTTTTCAGGAGGGATCAAACAAACTCCATCGCTACAGTGTGTGGTCCTGGTCAGCGCCTTTTCCGAACATGATTAAATATTTCGTCGAGAAATAAAATACGGAGGAAAATGAAAGGTCCGATGATTTAATGATTAGCATTCTTTCATATGACGAAGTTTCGGCTTTCTTGCTGTGGGTGAAGGAGCGAAATTAAAGTTTGTTGACAAGTACGTTAATTTGTCTTTCTTGAAGTTTGGACTTTTGCGGCGCCGTAAATTGCATGGTCATGTTTACCTTGCTTGTGAATAAAAAACGTAACGGGAAGACGTGCTTTTTTACAGAACAGGTTTTCAGATAAACCTATTTCTGCCGTTAGAGGCACATTGCTGCAGACTCTTTTTGTTTTATCGAAATTTCGCGTACTGTGGTCCTTGGTCGGCGACCTGTGACCTGGGTGGAATTACATTTCGCAAAATAGAGGGCGGAGACTGCCTTTGTTTTCGAAAATGTTTTAAAAATCATCCTCTACATGTTTACAAGTTCCCTTTTCTTAAAACCTCCAATACAGACAGAATTTTTAGTAATTATTTTCGACCGCCCTGAAAACCGCTCGTAAAGGTGTTTAAAAGAAAAGCAGGTTATTTTATACTCACAACTACTTCCGAAAAACTATAACTTTATTGCATCAAGAAAAGAAAAATAAAATGCACATAGTGTGAAAATTACGATTTCTTGTGGAAATTATCGCATTCTCACTTTTTTTTCGTGCTGCTTTACTGAGTCGCGGACCAAGGACCATCGAGCACTGTCGCCTTTTTTCAAATTACAAGCAAAATACTTAAGGTTGGAACTTGCAACTTCAGGATTATCGAGAAGAACATAAAAGCCACCTTCAGGAGGTATTTCAGCTCGTTACAATTTGATCCAGGTGAGATATTCATGATGATGATTTTTAGTCGCGGACCAAGGACCACGTACTGTATTGCTTGTATTGGCAGCTTTCATTTCCTGTTTACCCCCTTAGAGACTTTGGACAATGCAGTGATACTTACTTGCTCTGGCTTGCTTGCAAACGACTAAATAAAGTAAATTGTACAGCTCCAGTTGGAGAGGCACGACTCCTTTCCAGTGTTAAGGAAACTGCTTTCACGTGCGTTAAGTCTCAAGGTTGCTATGGCATAAAATTTGTATCGACAATAACGCCTGAGCTATCCTGAAGTGTATTCATTTCCTTATGAGTTTGGGCATAGTGTGTGTAGGACGCTCACTCATTCAGTCATCTGAAAACTATCACATATTGAAACATACCTTTTTCGAAGAAAGATATTCCATTCCTCTGCAGACCTGATAAGAGAAGGAAACCAGGTCCATGTGCGTCACTGTTGAACCGTTCTCTCTGACTGGCCCCCTCTCTCTCAATGCAGTCAATAGGGTGGGGTATTCCCTGGTTGGCCTCCTGTCTCTCAAAAATTGTCTCAAGTTACCATTTGGAGCGTATTCTACTACTACATACAGCGGACCTGAGGATAAAGAGAAATGATAGCAGTTTACCATTAACTTTAAAAATGCATTCTTTTAAAAAAACAGAAACACGTCTAATTATGCGAAGTCTTCGAAATTCTATTTCTTTATCTTGTTGAAATTATCTGCCATGTTCTTACTTTAAGTAATATATAACTTCTGAATACCGACTGTGATTTAAGCAAACACAAGTGCAGAAGTAGGGAATAAAAGTGCTTGTTTATTTTTGTCTCAGGCTGGATACAATGTTCTCATGACCAATTTTCAATCTTAGCCATAACGTTATAAAAAAAAGATTACCCAGCATGGCAAAGTCAAAGTCAAGTTAACAGAAGGGATAAATTTTCTCTTGTTTGCGGCAAAAGAAAACTCCAATTTCTGCACTCAGTCAAAGACCATTCGCGGCAGTTAAACATGACATGTTTTCTCCGTCAACTAACCTCCTTGAGTGCAGGCTGCAATCAAATTGATTATGTTCTTGTGTTTTCCAATGGTCTTCATTAGCTCCAACTCTGATATAAGATCTATGTGTTCCTGTTCCGTGGCATTCTCTGAAATGCACGAGTTTGGCATTACAGTCCTAATGTTAGATATTTAAGCATTCTTACTATGACCTCCTCTACGCTAATTTGTTTTCGTTTGAAAAAACACCCTTTTTCAGGCGTTTTGGCGTTGTGCTCGTACTACGAAAATAGAGGTTTTAGAAGACATCCAGCACGTTTCTAAACACTTGTCTACTCATACATGTACTTTTAACAAGTCAAATATCGCGGGAAGTAGTAGAGTCGGGGTCAAAATGTGTACACGTTTCTTGTGGGCTCGTGGACTACGAAGGGATCACGTGGCTCGTCCTCCGTAGACCACGAGCGCAAAAAAGTATACACATTTGTGATCCCGACTCTACTACTCGGGGGATCGGCGGCACTGACGCGTCAGCGGGCATTTCTTCTCGAGAATGAATTCGCCGATGATGCCGCACACCCCGGCTGCGGGTCCGGCCACGGCGAACAGATTTTTCGCATTTGCTGCGGCGCACACAGATCGCGAGCAGCATATTAAAGATTGGCAAAATGTCTGCATAATGGCTTCAGAGAACGCTCTGAGTGCCGATTTTACGACGGACGATGATGTCGAGTGGCCTCTGCAGGAAGGGAATGCAGAATCATCACTTCAAACTGTGGTATAAAATATTTTGCATGAACCGATCGCCACCGAAACAAAGCACGGTCTTCTGAGCCCGCTTTTCCCTAGGGCATATCAGCCAACGCGGCCTACGGGAACCAAAAAGATACAGGACACCAAACCTGCAAGGGGGTGGAAAGATTTGATGCCTTTTATTCGATGCGTTATGAAAAAGACGAATCGGCGCCAACAAAGTGGATTGATATTTTGGAAGGACGTGCGGAAGCTACACTTCCACCTCTTTACAATAACCTGACTGCGGAATTTTCAGGAGAGGATGAAGTGGAGAAGGGAAGAAGAATCGCGTAATAGCGTTTTTTCAAAGATATAAACAACGATTTGACTCCACAGATGATTCGCGGAATCGAAGAGAGAGTGAGAAACAGCCATGCCTATCAGCTTTGGAACATTGAAACGGAGGAAACAATGGCCTATTTTCATAAAAGAAGCCCCTGGTTTGAAAGAATGTCGGAAGCGAGACTGTTGTTGGAAGAACAAGAAGAAAATCGCCTCCAGAGCGAAAACATAGAGCGCCCAGAAACGCAATGGGTTCCTTATGGTTGAGGTGAAAATTATCGAGGACCTTCAAGCTCCTTTGCATATTGGAGCGGGGTGATTGCCAGATTGGCTTCGAAACAAAAAGGGTTTATTGACGCTTGATAAGTACGCCGACGAGCTTTGTATTTTCAGATGCATTGCGGTTCATCAAGAGGCGCATCGTGTTCGTAACACAAGAAAAACTCGCGAGTTGGCCGCAAGCTTCTTCGACAAGCATCGAGTTCGAGGACGGATATAAAAAAGTCATTCTCCTTTTCTCGAAAATCATTTCCATCAGGGGGTTGCAGGATATGAGATTGACGCTGAAGGAGCCTTTGCGTTGAAATATTTACCTTCACGCTTTGACAAGATCCGGGTGCCCCAGATGGACATCGGCATTTACTAAAAGCACGCTTTGTTGATAACGAAGCTCGACAAAGTGACGAAATATTATGCATGTGCCGAATGTCAAGCAAGATTCACCAAAGCATGCCATTTGCGGCGGCATGCAGAGGTTTGTACGAGAGGAGTGTCTAAGGTGGTGTGTCTAGGAGAGCGAATCCAGCCGCCTGAAACTGATTACGAAAAAGCGTTCTACGGCCACAGGGCGTATGCGGGAAAGGCGGTCAGCTGGACGAAATACGAGGCCAATGGAGGGGTGTGCATATCCATCATCAAATGTGTGGCCAAGGTGGGGAAAGAAGAATTGCAGGATATCCAGTGGATGGTCTTTTTTGGGAAACAAACGCGGTGTTTCAGTTCCATGGCTGCCATTGGCATGGCTGTCCAGAGTGTTTTCCAGGACGGCGCAAGGAAGTGGTCGCTTTCGAAAAGACAAACCAAGGCAGGAGAGGGCTGACACGAGAGATGCAGTTTGCAAGAACGTTGGATAGAAGGAGGGCGATTGTTGACGAGAGTTTCGAACTGATCAAGTGTTAGGAGCATGATTTCAAAGAAAGACCACTGTATCCGAAAAAGAAAAAGGAAACTTTTCCACATGCCATAGCGTTCGATATCGAGGCGTCGTTGGACACGAGCAAACGGAAGCAGGCGATGAATGATCTGTTGTTCGAAAGCGAGCACGTGCCAATGTTTGTTTAGTTGGCAGACATTTTGGATAGAGCGCCAGAGCACATCAGCAGCAAAGGTCCTAAAGAGCTGCTCCGGAGATTCTGAGAAGCGCTTGAGTGTCGGGCCGCGGCCATCCGAGAAGACATGCGGCGATACATTCCAGAGGAAATCGAATTTCTGCCGAAGCAGCAACAAAAACGCATCAGCCAATGGTGTCTTCAAACCCCTGTTTTGGGTTTCAACTCCGGGCTATGATTTGATTCTGATAAAAAAAAAGCATTTTGTGACCCAAATTCCCAGGACAGTGATGTCAAACTGGCCAAAAAACAGAACAAGGTCATTTACATGTCAGTGGCGACGTTTCTGGAAATCTGTAGCTACATCAGCCCCGGCACCGGTCAAGAAAAATGGGTGAAAACGTACGGTGCCAAGCTGTCCAAGTTGTGGTTTCCCTACGAGTGGTTTGAAACAGCCGAAAAGTTGGACTTCCCTGGACTGCCGCCGCACAAAGAGTGGTTTTCTGGTCTGAAAAATGAGATGGCTCTCTCCGAAGAAGCGTATAGGGCTAGTCAGCGAATCTGGCAGGAAAAAGGGATGCGAACTTTTAAGGAATTGTTGCGCTTTTACAACAATCTGGATTTCGAGCCTTTTCTTGAAGCCTTGAATTCAATCCGACATTCCTACACGGGGCTGGGAATAGATATTTTAAAAGAGGCGGTACCTCTGCCAGGAGTGTCAATGAAATATCTCCTGCGTGGTACGCTTAACAAAAGAGACTCTCCGGAGTTGTGCGCCCCAGGGGAGAAGGGCTACGATATTCTCAAGGGCGCAGTTGTCAGGGGGCCGAGCCTGGTGCTACGTCGAAAACGAGAATCCGTACGCACAAGTTCCAAGAAGCGACGATGTGTCCAAGAGCTCTGCCCTACGACGCCAACGCGCTGTATCCAAGCACAATGGAGGTCTTTATTCAATGGGCGCAAACGCCAAGGAACGTCGAAAAGTTTATTGAAGTTCTGCAGAGAGACAGATGGTTTAGATCCGCCTTAGCGAACATCGAGGTGCCAAGAGAGTCATGGACGAAGTTCGAAGAAATGCCGCCGTTGTTTTAAAACAAACCTGTTCCAAGCGAGACTATATCGCAGCACATGAAAGAATACTTGGCGCATAGCAAACGCAAACCTATGCACGACCAACGAAAACTGGTTGGCGCCCTTTCAACCCAAAAGATCCTGTTGGACGTGCCACTGTTGAAATGGTATCTCTACCATGGTTTGAATATTACAACTGTTAACCGAACCACTGACAATGTTCCGCAAAAAATCTTCACGTTCATCGTGAGCAAAGTCACGGATAACAGGGGTAAGGGCGATCAAAATTCAGAGCAGGCATTGCTTGCCGAGGTATTCAAGCTTTTGGGGAACAGCTCGTATGGTAAGGTGATCGACGCTTTGGAAAGGCTCACGACAGTGAAGTACACAACAAGTGAAGGCGCCTTAAGGAAAGATCTGCGCTCGGTGTGATTTCAAGATTTGGAAGAGATTGGCGAGCCGATCGAATATCATCTCTCAAGAGGCGGAAGCTCGGTGCCGGCAAGCACGATAAGCAGCTCTTCGCGAACGAAGCCACGTTTGAGCCCATCGTGCAAATAACACAAAATCGGTTCATTGGGTTTGGTGACGGTTTTTCGATGTGTTAGACTTTCAAAGACCAGATCGGATCTGTGGCTCTTTTCCCTCGCCTTCAAGCTCGCCGGGTTGGTAGAGATAGCGTACGGGCTGTATCGGATGGGAGCCATTTTTGCGCGCAGGCTAACAGGTCTGTGATAAGGAGTAGGGGGTTTGGAATAAACAGCTTTTTCTTTGATGGCGCAACGGGTTTTTTGCCTGAGAGGCGAGTGACTTCTCCGCTCAGAGCAGAGACCGATACAGGAAGCCATACGACCCATTCGGAATATCTATGGCTCTGAGGAAGTCGCTTTTCAACAGCATACTGGTGCCCGAGCAGGCGCTTAGCAAGGTTGCGGTTATATCTTTTCACGATCGCTTGGTCCCGGTGAATCTCCGTGCGCCCACGGCGAATGTTTGTTTTGTGTTTTTCCATTTTTTTCGTGACAGAGCCCGTGAATTCTACGCCAAGGTCGACTTGACGCAGCTGTGGCGTATCAAAGTCCTGCGTTTGTAATTAATTTCTAATTAAGCGAAAGCGTGTCGTGCTTTTGTGCACGGGGCTTTTGTTTGAAAACTTTTAACACACTCTTTTGTTCGACTTGCTCACGCTCAATTGTCTCAAGGGTGTCCTCTGAAACAAAAGAAATTGCTAATGAGGCAATATTGCAAGCGTGCTAAGGCGTGTTAAAATAAATTCTTTTGTTTTAAAGTGAAAGCGTGTCGTGCGCGTGCTTTCACCTTTAGCATTAAAATCCTGTGGAGGGTCACATATGAGTGAATAAAGATTCATCATACCGCGGGGAAATATTATGAGTTATTTTGTACATTAAAATAACGAATTGTCTTATTCCTCCATCTTCTAGTACTTCCAAACTCAGTTTATCCAATAAATCTTTAAATCGTATTTCATTATTTGATAAAGTCACTATTCTAGCAGCTCTCATACACAGCTAAAGCAATCAAAGCAGGGCACGATAAGAGCTTTGTACATGGTTTCTCTAGTTTTGAACGGTATGGTTCGACTTCCGCTTTAGAACTGATAGGCCTGCTGATATCTTCTTTGAAATCTCATCAATGTGTGTTTTCCACAGGAGATTTTCATCAATTGAGACTCCAAGAGATTTATAAACAGTCACCCTTTCTATGGGTACGTTATTAACCTCAACTTTGAAATTGTGTGGCAGTAATTCAAGTTTAGGACGACTCCCACTCAACATGTATTTGGCCTTTTTGACGTTTAGAGTAAGCTTATTCACCTTAAGCCATGTCGGAATTTTGCTTAGATCGGAATTCATTCTAACTTGTAAAGCATCAGCATTTTCGGTTGAGCACGTTAAAGTGGTGTCATCCGCATACATTGTGGGCCTTGAGTACAGTTGGCATAAGGGAAGGTCATTTATACATAAAACAAACAAGAAGGGCCAAGAATTGATCTTTGAGGAATTCCACTTGTTAACATACAGAAATCAGAAAGTTCACCGTTAAGTTTTCTGTTTTCGCCCAGTAAGATATGATTTAAACCATGCTAGTGTTTGGGACCTAACTCAATAAAACTCGAGTTTCTGTCAGTAGGAGAATAGCATGGTCCATGGTGTCAAAGGCTTTCTTTAGATCCAAAAATATTACACCATTTAGGAGAGATTTATCTATATTCTTAATCCACTCATTTGCCTCCTCTAATACGAAAGTTTCTGTGCAAAACATTGTCCTGAAACCTGATTGTGATTCTGTCAGAAGGTTATTATAGTTTAGGTACCCCTACAATTGTTTGAATACAACTCCCTAACCAGTTTACTAACAACAGGAAAAACTGAGATTGGTCGGTAATTACTAGGGTCAACTTTGACACCCTCTTTGAAAACTGGGGAAACTCTAGCATGCTTCCATTCGTCTGGAACAGTTTCAGAAAAAATTAGAAGGCTGATTATGAAAGTCAGAGAAGAGGTAACTATTGGTGCTGCCTCTTTTAAGAGGCCTACAGATATGTTGTCAAGCTCACTTGCTTTGTTTAAAGGGAGACTGTTGATGAATTTAAAAATTTCAGCACAAGTAGCTGGTTTGAGAAAGAAGGTAGATTAAGTGGGTTTAATATAATCCGTGCACCTTATGGGTGTGTCTGGAATCTCAGCGGCCAAAGTTGGTCCAGTTTCAGAGAAATTTTTTGTTTAAAATCCTACTGATATCCCTAGAAGATTTATAGGTATGACTATTTAACTCTGGTTTTTAATTTCGTTTATTGCAGTGGTTTTAGATTCATTCCCAAGCATGGCGTTTATTCCTCTCTATATGTTTTTGAAATTTCCAGAGTTATCCCTAAAATAATTACTTTAGTAACGCTGTTTTTGCTTCCTTGATAGTATGATTAACTTTGTTTTTTCGCTGTTTGTAGTTTGTCCAGTCAGTATCACTTCGAGATTTTGAAGCCACATTTTGTAGCCTATCCCGTTCAAACATATCGTGTTTCAGTTCGGGTGTAATCCAGGGGACAGAACTTCCCCTTACTCTCTTTTTCTTTAGAGGAGCATGATTGTCAGCAATGTATTCAAAAATTTGTTTCCATATACCTCATGCCTTGTTTGGGTCACTTTCAGCTGCAACAAGGTAACATGGTGCCATTGCAAGGTCATTTCTAAAGCTTACTGAATGGAATTTTTCGAAACATCCACTTGTTTTAAAATTTGTAGTAGATTCAGGTAGGCTGATTTTCCTAACTGCATACACGAGACAATGATCTCCTATCCAAAGGTCAGATACCCCACTATGGGAAAATCTTTGAGGATCATTTGTTAGAAACAAGTCAATTGCGCTGCGTGTGTCTTAAGTTATGCGTGTAGGCTGTCTTATCAGTTGACTACATTGATAAATATTACATATATCCAGGAGCTTCTGGGTTTTGTGGTCAAGTGGCGAGGCACCTACATCACAGTTTAAGTCTCCAATGATATTAACCTCTAGCCCATAGCCCTCCACTTCTTTCAAAGTGGGTTCGAATTTTGCGATAGATTCTATTGCAGACCCACGTTCCTACAATGAGGGGCCTTAACTTAGATTTAGATACTTGAATAAAGAGAAATTCAAGATCATCCTCTTGATGTGGGAGACGTTTGTAATTAATTGTGTTTCTGAAATGAAGAGCAACACCTCCACCTGATCTATTTCTATCCTTCCTCTCAATAACATATCCTGGTATGTTGATTTCACCATTTGAGGTGTAATCAAGGCGAGATTCATTTATAGCTAGGATTTCAACAAAATTAGTAGGCATATAGGTTCTAAGTTGGTCGATATGTTTCTATAGACTAGCTATGTTGAGGGCAGCTAATCCCCTGGTACGTGGGATACGAAAAGTAGGTTGGTTATTGATCCGGTTTTGGGCACAAGGCTCATTGTCAGTAGAGATGCTGGCATCGTCGTATTTATTTGGTTTATTGGATGACCTGCGCAGCGTGGTTGTAACCTTTAACCCAGTTTGCAAGAGATCAGTTAAAACAACCTTCTAAACTATGGTAAACTTCATTTGGCGTGGACTCATCGAATTTGAGGCGAGGAATGTGTATTGGAGCGGGAGATATTTGTTTCAAAGGAAGAAGAAGATTTCCGAAGGCAAGGTCGCCAAACTTGGCCCAATCGGGTTTTGCAAAAACAGAGGATGTAGCCTGCTCCAAGCGTTCAGATAGTGGAGAGCGGTGCGAAGTAGAGAAAGCGATGAAAAGTAGAGGGGGACTGGGGAGAGAGGTGCGGGAGCCCTCACCTCTCCTCCTCCCTCGCTTTTATTTTTTCGCGCTCCTATTTACTTCGCACCGCTCCCCACTATCTGAACGCCTGGACAAGCTACAGGGGATGAAGCTAAAAATAGTTTCGTTTGGGGAAAGGGCGGCGAGTCCAACATTTTCAAGAGAGACAATTCGGACCTGCTTAAATCGTTTACAGATAGATTCAAAAATGCTCTTGACCCAAAAGCCGAAGAAATCATTGCAGAGGACAATAAATCGACCAGAGAAGAGAGACAACGCTTAAGAGAGACGGAAAAAACAATTACGAGAGAAGGGAAGAATTGCGCCGATCGCCAACGAGCCAATGATGAGGTGCAAAAGCTGAGAAACAAAATCGAACAAACCTAAGCCAAGATTGATAAGAGCTTTATGACATACCAAAGCAACAACAACAGAAAGGGAAATCACAAAAAGAAAGCGATAAGCTGAGAGAAAGCATTGCTTCCAAGGAAAAGGAAAGAAACACACTTGAAGAAAGACTCAACAGCACGAAACAACGTTCGCGCGGCCGGGAAGGGAATACTCTGTCGGAATCGCACGCTCGTCGTATTGAACAGAATTTAAGAAACCGTATGCTACACTTTAACACAATAATCGTAAGAAAGCTCGCAATGAAAGCGGAAGTGTCTTTTCCAGTGATTGCTAGAATACAAAACTTACCTTTAAGCATTTTCACCGCTACATTTAATCTGAAGGGCATATTGGGCATTCCGAACACCTCTGCCTTCATAACTCTGCCAAAAGCGCCCTCTCCAAGAACTTCCTGCAGGCTGATAAGCTCTCTGTCGATCTCCCATTTTTCTTCCAGTGGCATGTCCTCTTCGGACACCTGAGTGAGGTTACAAGAAAGTCTAGAGCGTAGACTCGGCTGCCGCATCAGAGGAGCAGTTGATTCGCAAGACGATAGCGAGCCACCAACGGACGCGTCATGAGCCCTGTATTCCACAGCGATTTCATTTGGCTTGGGACTGTTAACAAGACCGTATTTAGCTTCTTTTGGTAATTCCATCTTCCGCCGGTAAAGATAAAAGCCAATTCCAAAAAGCACTATAAAAAAGACGCTAGCAGCAACCAACACTGCAATAAGAATTTTTCGTTTCGATGATGATGATGATAATAAAGGTGATTCGGCAGATGGGCGAAGAGTTCCATTTGTATCTTGCCAAAAGGTCGCATTTGTTTCAGGTGGTGACGCAGTTGTTTCTGAAACCAAATACATGCTTATCAGCAGAGAACATGGGCTATAGCGCGTCAAAATTTAAATTCAATTTAAATAATTGATTATCCTCTACCTTTGTGGAGTTTTCCAGCGATAATGAAACAGATACAAAACAAACTTAAGAATCCCAGTTGGGTAGAGGGCGAACCGCAGTTAGTTACTTTACAAAGGTGGCCTTGGATTTGAAAACGGGACTAACGAGAACAAATCAAGCTAGCACTCAGGGCGGGACTTGAACCTACGGATTATAAGTCCCGCGCACTTACAGCTCGGCCATGCTGCCTTCCCCAAGCAAAAAATCAATCACAGAATCATAGTGTGTACATTGTGAGATACTAATTAGATGATGTAATTAGATTACCAGGTAATGATCAACATCAAATAAAGAATGGTTATAAATTCACTATCAATGACTGGTCGAGATCAATTTCAACTTCAAAAAAATAGCTGATGGACCAGGCTATGCTGCTGCTGATAGAATAACAGTTATCAATGGTGCACATAGCTCAATAACGCATATGATGATTAAATCAGCAGGTAAAATTATTTATGATACTGATAACCTTCATAATGTAACATATGTGAAGAATTTGTTATGTAATTAAATTGTTTTGTTGTGTTAATTCAAAATTATATAACATATAATATATAGAAGTAATGACTCAACTTTATAAAATCAATCTCAAGCTATCAGAGAACAAAAAAAGGATCCTAGTAGAGCTTATCAAATGAGGGAGATAGTTGTTCTAAAAGTCACGAAGGACTCTCTGTCTGGAAATGACAAGCTGTATGTTCCATCGAATGTTGTGAAAAGGTTGGAAAAGAACCGTGAATTGAAAAAAGGAAGTATATATAATACTAGCTAAAACCAATATTAGAAAACAAGTTGGAGGTAGCCTATTAACTACAAATTTATCATTAGGTCGTGCATTACAACAACAACAACAACAACAACAACATAAGCTTTATTACCAAATAAAAGTTAACTTAATTTACAATATAATATATTAATACAAAAAAAGGCAACATTTACTCAGAATAACTAAAAAGCTAATCGAGCTGAGTAAAGCTAAATAATGTTCAGGCATAGGAGGTAGGTTGGCACTAAAGCTAGAAAAAACAAGGAATTAGTAAATAGATAAAAGGAAAAAAAATGAAAAAGGAAAAAAAAAA
>BOPM01001606.1:21620-32227 GCA_022179025.1 Porites australiensis
ATGCAGCACCTTGAATCTTGTTTACCTGGACAGCTGAAGCTGACAGAGTTTTGTGTCAACTTGTGATGTTTTTAACTGTCTTTTTCCACTGGATGCACAAAATGAAATTCAGCTGCTATCGGGAGTTTTCTGTTATTCATGGCTAGTTGGTTTTTGGTTGAGAAATTAATACATCACTTGTCATAGTCGGGAATCCGATTTCGAATGGCATCGTTTTCGTTTTTCACCTTGCTTGATGCGTAAAGGTCTGAAGCGATACTGGCCTTACTTAATACCTTTCAGGAGCTGCATCTCGAATGGAGAGCCTCAGTAATTATTGTGTTTGATGTTTGTTTTTTATATCTAAATTAATGAAGTCGAGCGTAGTTTATGCGGCTATGTAGTTTATGCACGTTTGTAGGATTTGAGACAATTTGATCTGACCAAGAATGAGGTTTGATATAACCTTTTACAACTTTAAAAAGTTTCTAGACATTTTCTCACCGCAAATAGAAAGAAAACGTTCCAAAGAACATTTAGTTATAATTCTGGCTGTAAAAGAATGCTTTGAGCGATTTTCTTGCCTCGAGTTCATCTTTGAAAAAAGTAAATACCGGGAAGCCGGCTTAAAACATAAACTTCAGCTTTAAGCTTGAAGACTCAGGATTTTTAGAGACACTTTAATACTTGTCTTCGTGAATGAAAAATGTTGTCTCCGTATATGTTTCGCCGAATTATATTTCCTTTTATTGATTGTTGGTAGTCTCTCTTGTAATTTTAATCGCTGTGCCGTTTGTTTTCAGTCCGCCGTTCAATCGCTTGCAGGAGTACTCAAAATGCCGCGCGTATCAAACGCTTTTAAAGATTATTGGTATAAAAGGTTGGTTTACACGCAACCAGATTTGTTGGCAAGATTTTGTTAAGTAAACTTGTCGAACGCAAAAAAACTCGACCTGATTTTTTTTTTTCCAGGCCTAATTAATCTTACGGTGATCAAGAGCCATTGTGGCTCTTAAATGTGATCGAAGATGATTGCTATTTTTTGGTTGTACATATGAGGTTATCAACTTGATGTAAGATTTTGTTCAATCTTGGGCTGTTTGCAAATTATTTTTCTTTAAAATCACTTAGCCTTTAATACCCTGAAAGCTACAACTACAGAAAGGTCATACAAATTTTCAATCTCCAACTTATGTGCTATCAATTCGCAACAATCATCCTTTGTCCTTCCAGTTGGTACCAAAATCACGATTGGCCCATGGACTAAAAGGTCTAGACCAGCTTTACGCTCACATTATGCTAACTTAAATTTGCCTTTTCATGCTGTGTCTATCTGCCAGCAGATAAGTAACTAATCTGTAGGTTGAGCTTGCAATGCATGATTTCTAAGAAGAAACTGTGTATGCTGTGTTTGTCCTAATTTTGTTGAAAACACTGTACGGGGCTGCGAACATTTTTTTTCTATTGAGAGGAAATATGTCCCACTAAGACAGCATCTTGGCTGGAAAAACACAGTTTTAGTTGGACATCACCATCACCATGTACATAATGCCAATTACAAGTCCTTATTCTCAGTAGAACCTAGTGTACGTGACGATATATTACTTGAAAATAATAACATCACTGCTTCATGTAAACAAATTTGTCCCCAAGCATTACATTTTTATCAGAAGTTACAGGCAAAAAAAATGAACTTTAGGCCAACAAATTTCAAAAACCTCTATTCTTGACTTGCAACCACGTGACAAGGCGGTCATATTGGTGGTGTGTCGGAGATCATTACGATAGAATGTTTCTTTGAAGAATTTACATGAAAATGGGGTTTAGTTCCCGCAGGAGAGAAATTGTTCTTAACCCTAACACACCACAAATATGGCTTCTGTGACGACAAGTGCAAACCAGCAAATGTAATCCATTTTAATCTTCTTCAAGTTTCTCTATCTGAGCCTCCTTTTGTGTTTGCTCTCTTGTTTATACCTTCTTCAACTGTTGTGAGTGGTTATTTTTATGTTTAAGTCAATATAGTGGCGATTTCATCTGTTTAAATTTTTGATAAATTTCGTGCCAGAGCTCCTTTATAAAACAGTGATTTCATTAAACACTTAAAATGATTTAAATAGTTTGAAAAGAGGGCAGCTTACATTCAGCAAAATCCTGAGTCTTAAAGCGCTTTAGTAGTACAGTCCTTGGTATACTTCGGTGTTCAGATTCTATCTCAGTCAGCTTGACTGAGTCTCCTGTATCGAAAGGGTTGTCTCTTAAAATAAATCGATAAGTAAAGGTTAAACGTTCGATGATAATGTGTTACAATCCTCAGATGTCCTGTGATGCTATCGAGAAGCATAAATTATGGACTCAAACCTCTGAACGAAATCAAACAAGTTGGCGTGATCGAAACGATCGATTTCACACTTTCAAAATGGACGCAAAATCGGAACCTGAAATAGCATGTGCAAAGCGAATACCTGCTGACCAGTTGCTTTGCTGTATTGCTTCATTGCCGAGCCTCATTCGAACGTATAACCCCCAGGTTTTCTTCTTTTTTCTTCTCCTGACAGAAGCGATACCCGGGAAGCGATAAAGGCAGTTGAAAAAAAACAATGTAGTATTTGTAGAAAGTTAGTCAATACTCCGTTGAAATTAAGTAGCCATAGTTTTTCGAGAATGCCGTCTGTCGTTCATCGTAAGTGAGAAAGAGTTATTATGCATGTTCTCTGTGTTTTGACTTTGTTTTCGTTTAACTGGTTGTGACAAAGACACTGTATTATTTTTCAAGAGTAAGTGACAGGCCATTTATGTTAACAATGCCTTCCAGTCACCCAAACAGAATTACACGATCTCCAAAAACGACAAGCCAACGACTCTCATCGTTAGTGGCGTGAAAACTACTTCGGTCATGCTAAAAACAAAAAAGGAAAACAGATCCTGCTACCAGAGTGGCAATGTATGAGTAACCTTACAGTTACTCAACTTTCATATCTCGCGTAAGAGAATGAGCGTAAAGTTGTTGCAACCTTATGTTACCTTTAATCAACCTTTAAGCCAAGTGCGTAAATCTTTACCAACCTCGGCGTACCTTGGAAAGTGTGCGTAAATGAGTTAGTTGTGTTTTTATTAGGTAAAGTTTAATTTTTCCTAAATTTCAGTTTTCATGCCAGTGTACCTCACTGTCGAAAGTCGACATAGCTTTGGCTAACTGATATCGTTAAGAATCAGAACTCGTATATTTCTTGACACACCGCAGAAGACGTGTCGGGGCCATGATTTGTCCTGATTTTTCACGACAGAAGTATCGGGGACACGGACACTCTCTGAAATGCCGCGTTTCATGACACCTCGCGTGTCGGTATACGATTTGCTAAGTGCCGTGGAGTATCGTGGCCCCGTAAATTCCACTAAATTACTTATTTCACGCAGTGCAATTTTCTTGAAAAATCCATCAAAAATGTATAAAACGTCTGTGAAACATTTATAAGTGCATAAATATCCTTTCAATAACGAACTTTTCTTGAGGATAATGTGTAAAATGTAATTTTACCTGAAAATTCTTTAAAATGGTTGCTGACTTGGTCGCAGTTCAGACAAGGACGAGCGCGCCCCGTGAGGGAAACAAGGTCGAAGTCCTCGAAGGTAAATTTCGGAGCTTAAAACTTTCCTTTGTCCCCAAAAAGAAAACAAGCTTTTACATGTCACACGTCTTTCCCGATCCATTTTCAAAAATTTTCGTTTCCAGTCCTACTTTGCTAAGCAGCAATCAAAATTTCGGCCGAAACGCAAATGGATCGTTTCGATGCAATTGATAACACTGTTTCAATAGAACAATGTCGTTCCATTTTCTCTTGATAATTCCACTAATCATGAGTGTTTGGTTTTGCAAATATAAAGCACTCATAGCCTGCTTTGCAGCCGCCCCAAGCACGCATCGCCTGGACCATTGGTATAGTTCGTCTAGCCTGCGAATAGCCCACGTTCGATCTATGAAAATTCTAACATGACTCCGAGGATTTTTGGTCATTTTTTTTATATTTGGTTTGGTTTTCTTTGTTCTTAAGTCTCTTCTGGAAATTGCGAGACAATGGAGTCATGAAAAATTTGCAATTTTGACCCCAAAACCTCGGAGTCATGTTAGAATTTTCATATATCGAACACGGGCTATTAGTGCACAAAAGCTATTGTGCACTAATTCGCAGACCCTCTATACAGCGGTTTCTTATTTTCCATTCAACCAATCGAAATGATCCACCTTCAAGTTACTAAAAAAAAACTGTAAAACCAGTTAAACCAACTAAAAGTAGCACATGACCTTATCTTAATGAGATTCTTGTGCATTTTACTAATGAGATAAAGACAAAAGGCTATGACGTCTTCGGTGTATGCGATTCCCCCGCAAAAAAAGAGTAACCGGTCCCTACTTTCCTACTGAGCTACAGTGTCCAGATTAGTAGTTCCGGGTTTAAAGCAGTCGGAAGGAGTACTTTAACACAGTGTAAACATTTTGCGAAAAATTGAAAACCTAATAAGAACAGCCTCACGTTTTAACAAGGGCCTCGAATGAAGAAACATTACGACTTCTGTGTGTGAGACCAACAGGCCCTTCGATAACTGCGATCACTAGCCGAAACTCATGCATAGCTGATGAAGATCTTAACCTTTCCTTGTAATTTGTTTCCTTGCTTTGCAAGAGCGACTACAAATAAAGTCAGGTCGTCATTAAAGATAGGGTAACGCAAATTTACTTGAATAGTATACTGATACTGGCAATTTATAAACTGCCTTTTTTCCGACAGCCCTCTTGTTACGTTGTGCTGTACCGAGTCGTAAAACACAACTACTTATTTATTTTGCTGTTGACATCTACTATCCCTGAGTGTTCGCTATTTCGTTTTCTTCTTTAAATGGGGTTTCTGTGTTTCCCTGCAATTAGAACACACTTACTCAATTTAAAAGCAAAGACTTTCATCATAGAACGCAGTGAGGCAGGACTGAACAGTGACCGCGTTCCTTTCAGTGAATCTCTTTTCCTAGAGCGTTGCCACAAGAAAAGATTCCATAAGGTAAGGGACAGGAGGGGCTAGGGTAGTAATATGTAACCTCCCCTGCCAACAAAGGCAAGCTAGGTTTTACCCCTCCTAGTCACTAAAAAAAATTTTACCAACCCCCACTCCCCACTGACATTTGAATGAATTCAAGACGGCTGCGCAGGGAACAGTACCTTAAAACTACCTTCGACAGAGCGGTCCATTTCAGGATAGGCCCATTGCACATATTCTTCTGAATCGTCTTGTGAATAACTGGATTGGAGCTCCCAATTTTTTGCGTCACCTAGGAGCCCATAACCCGGAGCGAGCAGCTTTTATGTAGTCGTGTGACAGCGTCTTTACTAACCAGACTTATTTTTAGAATAACTTTGGCGCGAATTTTAAATACCTTAAAATTCCCACAAACCAGTTTGCAAAACCTGCAGACCTGAAAATGGGCTCCTGCGCAAGCTATGAAACAAGGTGAATTGATCCCCAGTACGCCATAAGGTGAATGTTATCCACATTCACGGGATAACTCCAAAGGAAGAGTGGATGAAGCCATTCGAGTTAATCACCCATTAACCTGCGATCAGGAGTTCTTAATTTTCATTTTCACTTCCTAAAGGGAAAGAGAAGAAGGACCGCCTGATCGCAGGTTAATAGCCCATTCTCCACCCCATTCACTCCGCAAAAAAATGACAACCCAGAAGTCAACAAACAAAATTTATAAACAGAACATTAGAGCAAGTAACTGATAATGTGTGTGTTTTGTATAGGAAGTGTGCATTTATTTACTGAGTCGTTTGTTTCTTGTCTTTTACCTCATTTTTCTTCGTCGTTTTGGAGACAAGGCAACTACAAGTGCCAGCCCCTCCCGAGTACTGAATTTTCGAGATGGCTTCGCTTTTTGCTATTTTATAGTTTTATTCCATGTTTCAACACTTTTTGCCGTCTCAATATGTAGCAGTGGCAGTATTTGAGCTTTCCGATATTTCCTTTACCTGCTGACCATAGCTGACAGTAAAGTAGGGAAGAAAAAGCCTGAAGAGGACTTAAAACAAACACGAAATCAAGAAAAAGGTTGGCAACTATGACAAATGTGAGTTTTCTAATTTCTTCCTGTTCCAACGAGCCAAAATGATTATTAGTGTTTTGGTAACATGGATGACGGTAGACTGCAATTTGGCTGTCAGATTTTTATTATCCTTTTAGTGTGCGCTACAGATCAATTTAAAAACGACCGATTTTTGTTTCGCTTGAAGACACGGAGTTTAGCTCAGGTAAAATAGGAAAGTTTTAGTCTTGCCCGTAGCTACCCAACAATGTTTATGGTTTTCGAAGATAGTCCTGTGTTGTTTTGTATCGCATACAAAAAATGAATTTCGCTCGTTTAATTTTGAGGAGTACGTGAGCTTCAGAAAATGGTCAAAATTTGCTTACAAAAATGGCGTCCGAGGGTGTCAAATACAGTGATGCTCGTATCTCTAATACAAGAGCAGTGAAGAACCTGTTTTTATTATATTTGTCCATTACTCCACCAGACCTATTTATGATGTTAGTATGAACTTATTCTGTTGACCCCCTTCCGTTGACATTTTTAACATTTTGCCCGGTTTTCTTTGACAACCACTCTTAACTTCGTGTTAACGTCGCAAGAACAAATTAAAGCCGAGTACAATACATTCGGGATCACAAAGAAATAAAGGGAATTCTCAGGAATGTTTCCTGTTTTTCGTCATTTACAGGTCAGAACTAAAATGTCGGAAATTCTTTGGACGCGCGTATGCAGTACTTAAAAAAGCATGATTAACTTTGTGTTAACGTCGCAAAGAACAAAGCCGAGTATATAGTACATTCTGGTTGATAGAGAGATAGAGGGAATTTCCTGGAAATGTTTCCCGTTTTCCAATTGCTGTCCCTCGGACGCTCAACTTATTATCATAAGAGAAAACGATATGCAAATCATCGAATTTAACGGACACTTGTGCTGAGAGTCAATTACAGTTAACCAACTGCTAAATTCTGTAAGTTCAACGTATGACATTTTTCCAAGTTTCGTAATTGGTTATATTATTTATAGCGGAGCCTCCGCGCGCCCAAGCGTGGAGCTCCATACCTAAGAAAATTTGGTAAACTATCAAGTTCACAGTTGTAATGATTTTTCGGTAGCATTGTTATTTATTGTTTACAGAGTGGGTCGGCTAAAATTAAAGACGAAGAGTGAAGTTCCAAAGCAGTCTATTCGACAGTGCACAACTACGTTGGGTGTCCACTTAGGATAAACGGGATTAAGTGTCAAAGATGAAAGACTGCTCATTAAAATGAACCGTCGTTGACAGCTTTAAGACACGGGTCAGGGTCTCTTAATGTAATATAACCCTGGTTCAAAACAATAGACTTGGTGCCTCGTCCTTCGGAAATATGCAAAGATCCCGACGTTAAACGTCGCTATCCCCCAAAAATCGAGCCTGCGGCTTGTAAAGGACGTCCCCAGCGGCGAGGAGAGAGGAGAAACGGCTGTTTTCTCAGGCTAACATCTTCGGGGCATTTTTTTTTCCTCACTAATACTCCAATTTTGATCAAAATTGAAACAGGATGTAAATATTTTATCCTTTGTAAATCGTTTGATGCTAAAAAAATCCGCGGACACTTCACATCCTTTTGCATGCTAAGCAAATTAAAATCTATACCTATGAGAAAATGGCAATTCTTGGTGATTTTTGTTTCAAATAAAGTCGTGGAGGCAATATTAGGCAAGATCGTTGGTATGCTTCCTATAGGTAGCATTCCTTCAAGATTCACCGTCAGATATCCTGCAGATTAAGCCGTTTGTTTTCAAAAACAGGCATCCTGTTGTTAGCGGTTAAGTTATGCAAATTACTGTCCGAGGATAACTTAGCAAGAAATTCTAATGTGACTTTGTCCAGGAAAATAAACAGTGCCGGAGAGATTCACAAGTGAGTCAGGCAGGTAGAGTTCAGCGACCCAAAGGGGGGAAGGGAGCCTGTGACAGAAAAGCAGCACAAGTCAAGTCTCATGTAAGGAGTCTTATTGACGAAAGCAACTCTGTCACCACACCGGACGAATTTCTTGAAGCCATATCCTGTCTCGTTGTGGCATTGGTGGTGTAAGAGTGGTCGTTGTAAGATCTGGATAGGAAAGAAGCGAAGCATCCAAGAAGAACACAGTGAAGTTGGAAGGAGTTAGCTCATTAATCAATAATTTTCGTTCACCCCATGTGGTGTCACTGCGTTCAGAGCTTACAAAGTCGGAAATGGCCGGTTTTTTTTCAATAGTTTGATATTTCACGGTATCCATGGCTTTAATTTTCTCGCACCTAATTATAGTTAGTCAAAGTAAGAATTATAAATTACTCATCAGTGAATTGTCAACATTTTTTCAGGGTTCGCTCTTCTTTTTGTTCGTTAGTTTTGTTTAGTCGTTTGTTTATTTTTTCGTGTCTTTCAATGATCGATATAGTTAAAAGTATCATTTAAGTAAAATAAAAGGAAGTAACAGTGTAACTTCAACATGTACACTACACACTCTATCTCAAATTTAGTAGAAATTTTATGTATTTCACTATTGAATTTGTGCTTGTCTGTGTCGCTCTCGGGTGTCGCGAGGACAATAGCCAAAATCAGTTTAAAGAGATTGTTTTAATTGTCTCAGGGGAGTGCAGTACATGTGATATGTATTTTTCTATATTTTTATTGATATTGTTCTCCTATCAAAAATGAGCCGGCAACCAGCAATTTTGCCGCTTTCAGTTCACAATCTTGCAGCCTGCTTAACATTAGGTTTAATAATGATAAGCAAAAACAACACAAGCTAATACAAATTAAGGTCTTAGCCCCCTGCTACTTTACAATGTAGTTACCCTGCCTACTAATGAAAAACATTTTGATTAGGCTGATATTGTTGACAGTATGTTTTTTTTTTTATATCAAGGCGATATACAAGGTGTTGCTCATGCTGCTGGAGATAATGATAGGACAAATATGAACCCTACCAATATTGGAACTGATGCAGTGACAAATACAGGTAAAACATAGCATTGCTATAGATTGAGTATTCATCCAGGATACATTTTATATAGATGTATATAATCATGAGTTCATTGCTTTATAGTCGTGAACTGTACTGTCTTTTAAAAAAAAATTGATATCGTCTTGTCATGGAAAACTGGACAGGTATGTTTATCCGTGTAAGCTTAAGGTGATAGATCATCTTTGTCAGTTAGTAATTAGCATACACTAAAACGGTTTCAACCAAATGCCCTGATGAAGTCTTTTTATTTTGGTATTTACCGTATTTCTTTGAAAAAGCACCCACACTCTATCAAGGGACTTTCACCGAACAAGCACCCATCCCCTAGGTCATAATATCATACATTCCAAGTTCTGCCGTCAAATAATAATTAGTCTCCTTCTCCACTCCTCGTCACTTTCTTAAATAATAGAGATTTAACAGGCCTAGGGGTGCATAGGTCTGCATATCATTGACGAGGATGATCTCGAGTATAATAAGATAATCAATAATTTATGAACAATCATACCAATACATTTGTATGTTTAAATGGGACTACGGTAGGCTTGATTAAAACCCCTGTTTTAACAAACGAAAGACTATTAATGTTAACTTAACATTTCTATTATTCAATCAGTTTAGCTGAGAAAAACTTACAATTGTTAAAAGCCCCATCTCAATTAAGAACCCTCCTTCCAATAAGCTAGTGCCCCACTCCCTTCTAGCCAGGACGCTCTTTCATCAAATACAGTACTTTGAGTTAGTCCAGAATTCGAGTGCCATGCACTGACAAAAACTGGAATCCGGTAACTGGAATCTGAAAGCCATTGCGTGAAATCCAGAATCCAATACTGTCTTAGATTCCCTTACATGGGGTGATACTAAACACTTTCAACTGCGTATTACCTACATGATTTCGTGTTTCATTGGTGTGTATTTATCCGGTTTTATTTTCCTTGTATGCTGGCCGCCTAGGTTTTAAAACCGTATAAATTCTTATATGTGTGGTTCCTTTCGCATACTACTCTTGTAGTCTTGTTAATAAGCAACAGACAATCCAAAAAAGTTCAGACTTACAAATACCGTAGCTCAGATAGATTGGAAAATATCCCAGGCGGAAGCTGTTCGATTTTATTGTTGCCTAGGGACCTGCAAGAATAAGTTTTAATTATTTTAACTGTATTTTTCACTACTTTATATAAGATCGCTAAAAAACAACATTATCCTAGTCTATTTTAGTTGTATCGTTGTTGCTTGTTGCTGCAATACCGACCTCTGCGTGTACTGGTAACCTTACATGTGTGCAAGAGAAACTGGTCATTGTTTAACAAAAAAAGGAACTATACGTTATATCAGAAGCATATAACCCCGAGGCGTATAACTCTGTAGCAATTCTCGGGTTTCTTGGAAAACCAATCAAAATTTGAAATGCGTATTACCTACATGATTTCGTGTTTCATTGGTGTGTATTTATCCGCCTTTATGTTCCTTGTATACTGGCCGCCTAGGTTTTAAAACCATATGGATTCTTATATGTGTGGTTGCTTTCGCATACTACTCTTGTAAACTTGTTAAAAA
>BOPM01001607.1:6346-25367 GCA_022179025.1 Porites australiensis
TTTCAGTTACTGTCCACCAGATAAACTTGATTTGCCGTTCTGTTTACGTCATGGCCTACATATTTGTTTTCTACATGCAAGTTCAATTCCCATTTGGCTATTATTATCGTCAAGAAACAGAAACGT
Source organism: Porites australiensis (assembly GCA_022179025.1). Taxonomy (NCBI): domain Eukaryota; kingdom Metazoa; phylum Cnidaria; class Anthozoa; order Scleractinia; family Poritidae; genus Porites; species Porites australiensis. The sequence goes on from BOPM01001607.1 coordinate 6,473, forward strand.
AAATTTTTATTACCGGAAAAAAAATTGCTAGAAATTGTATGAGATGTGTAATCAATGACTAATCGGTGGATAATCATTAGATAATTGATAAGTAATCGAACGCCTCAATTACTCATCGATGACATCAATGATCGATCGATGTCATCGATGAGTAATCGATAGGCCACAAAATTTTTGGCTATCGATTAGTCATCGATTACACATTGATTATAGCGAATAATCAATGACTTATCAGTTGATTACCCAATGACTACTCATCGATTACTCATTGATGTCATTCTTCATCGATTAGTTACGTCTGGTATTAAATAACAAACAAAGAGACTGTAGGTCGTTTACTTACAATTCCTGCAAGTAAATGAGGTTTGAGAATATCCCTGGTGGGAGTTCTTTGATCTTGTTGTCTTTCAAAACCCTGCAGAAAAATAAATTAAGTTAATGTGCGTCAGTTAAACGAAAATTATGGACTGTTTTTTCCAGGTCTTTATGGGCTAACAACAACTAAACTCGCACCAATCAGTTAAAAGTGGGTAATTTTATGCCATGGTTTCACTCTCTATCGTGCTCAAACTAAAAACGAAAATGGACTTCATTTTCCCCTGGGCTGCCACTTTGTTACATGTAATCCTATTTGTAGTTTCATGTTTACAATAGGGAGCTTTAGATCGAAGACGCGACAGATCTGCGATGCTGCTGAAAGTAATCTTTCGCAGAAAAGGCTTCCTGCCCATGCTCGACCCTTCAAATCTGACGCGTCGTAAAGCATATAAAACGCGAGTCAAAGGGATTTGGCGCTTTGTAGAAAACGTGAGTATTAATTGTCCATTTTTAAAAACAAAATGGCTACGTATGTACCTTCTCAACCTAGAATTCAAAACCCAGATTCATGTAGAAACTTTCTAGCGAAAATTTACGCTACAAACTTGGCAGAGTAGACATTTTTTAACTTGATATGCAGGTTACTGAGGTTGGAGAAGCGAGGCGAAGATGGATCAGAAATGGCTTCTTCTTCTACAAAATTATTTGAAACAAGTTGTGCCTCCTAGCTTAAGTTCTTTATTATTTTCGGTATTTTACTGTTGTCTTTGCCAAACGTACCACTGAACTGGCTAGAACAAACAGAATATGATTTTTTTCATGGAAGCATATTTTTTAAATTATAATCTGAGCTGAAATTTAACTCCGCCTTTAAGCTGTTGTTGTTGTTATCTTTTATTAGTTCCATGATGTTTTGAACCAAAGAAAAAGAGTATCCTGTACAGAGACGTTGCTAATGTAAACCGCTACACGACAACGAAGCAGCACTTAGGAAAATATTGCCGACACTCGATCGGTTTGTGTCCACGTGGGAATTCTTGTCAACAGGCACAAGAAAAAGTCGAGAAACGAGGAAAAATTAGAGCTTCAGGGATAACACCATATGAGCACTCCGAGTTATACAACGCTTAAGATAAGATCGTAGCTTTAGAAGAATCAAGTGAAGAAGATGCAAGTTTTTTCCAAGCGGAAATCTGTTTTGTATTCAGCAGGATTTTTGTTTACAAGGGAACATTTATTGTACGACGAGTGATGCAATCGTTGATTCATTATGCTGCATGGTTTCTTCGTAAAAAAAAATTCTTCATCATTGATTTTTTATTTTTCATTCCGAGCACATTAACATCATATTTAATTTTGGGTTTCATTAAAGGATCCTATCTTTTATTTTTGTGAAAATGAAAAAAATATTGAACTGGCGCTTCGCAAAACTAAAGTTTATTTTTCCCGCGCTTAGAACGCCGCTCTCATTCCAGGCTTTTGCTCGCTCACCGCGTTCAAAAAGCCGTTGCGTCCTCGATCTAAGGCTCCCTAAAAATTCAATGAGCAGTCCGAATTATCCCGATATATTAGGTCAGTCGTGACGTCACGGGCCTCTTTTAAAATTTCTGATGCACTCGCGAAATCGCATTGTTTCAGTCTCCTTTGGAACATATCCGGGACTTTAAGCTGGACAACGGTGGTGAGAGTAAACATCAGAAAGTCATTTTGGAAATCCAGATTTGTAATGCAGCTTCTTATCTTTGAGTTGTCGGGTGGCAATGCGAAGAAGTAGATGTGATTTTATGGTCCGACGCTAAAGTAAGTAAACGTAAATCATTATTTTCTAGCATTCGCGTATTTTTTTCGAGTTTGTTATATTTTTTCCTGGTTCTAGTGTTATAAAAGTTTCATCACTCCAAATTCCACGCTTGTAAACAACCCCTAAATTTTGTCAACTCTCTTTGAATCCAATGCTTTACTACTGCATCTCATTATTGAAGGATGTGAAAACCGCATCTTTCAAGTGTGTAACCGACAATTATGTTATTTCTTTTCTATACAAAGTCATGGAAGAGCATATCCGACTCCTCGAGGCGCTTTGCCGAATATGTGGGGGAAATATGAGGAAATGACAGAGTAAAACCGGGAGTGGCGCGACTGCAAACAAGATGGCGGTCGCCTTGTAGTGAAGGAGTGTTTCGTGTCTTCGTCGAGCTGTCTCTAACGGAAATGTTACGCCAACAGCAATCCAAAGCCTGCATGTATCATGGCTGAGACGTTTTCCAAGAAATAAACTGAATGTTTTTTCACCGGGTAAAACGTTTCAGATCAGGCCGCATGAAAATAGGGACTGCGGACTGTGGACTGGGTATATATAAAACACGGACCAGGTATAAAATGCGAACTACGTACTATGTTTTAGGGTAATAATATTAGTGAACTTACGCAACAGGACCGGAGAGGAAAGAAACCTTGTGTGACAAGTACGCCGACAATAATTTTGTTTGAAAAAACTTTCCGCCAAACTTCACCTTCATTTAAACAGATATTTCTGTAAACGATCTGAAAACATCAATGATAAATGAAGATCACGACAAAACACCCAATTAATAGCCCTGTTACGTTTGTCACACACAAGAGTTGGCGTTCTCTTCTTTCTGCCGTCCTGTTGCGTAAACTCACTATTGTCACTCAGCCCTAACCATGTAACAATCAACAATCAATGGTAGCCGTAGAGTCTTGATAAGAACTGTTTAAATAGCAAGACCCGTTTTGGAAATCTATTAAAGATGAACCGATTTTATCCAAAACAGCCACAAAAATCATAACAATTATAAACGCTCTGTTCACAAACGTCATATTGCTCAAATGGCTTACAAGTCAGGGGCACCCAACGGCAATTTTTGGAAAATATCTGTTCGGAAGACGATTTGAGATCTAGAATTTGCGGAACATTTGTTGTAAAATATCTTGCTTGCCTGCCTCTCCAGGGATTTTCGAACATCAGCAAAATGGTATAATTACCCATTTTTAACGGATTTTGACCCTAAAAAAGGCCACCTAGAATTTTCGGGAGCCTTTTCCTGGCTGAAATTTTAGAGAAGGCAAGTTTTTATCCCCTTAATTTTCGGATCACTAGACTTTCAGCTAGGAAATCCGAACAGATGAAAAGTTTTTAGGGGATAAAAATATGCCTATATCTACCGTTTAAATACTAAAATACGTTCAACAATGCTATGTTAAGTGGTTTTGAACTATATCCTCGTTGGATGCCCCTGACAAGTGGCTCAGTTTAGGCCAAAATCACCAAGAATAACAGAGTTTTGCACTCTGACCAAAATACATAAAACTAGTCTTGTCGGCAGACCAATCGTCTCTGGTAGCAGTGGTCCCACAGACCGCATTTCTAGTTTTGTTGACTGGCTTTTATAAGGCCAATCGCGCAAAAACAAGAGTCTTACATCGGGGACACTACACACTTTATAAACTTTCATTGAAAACACACAACTTCCAGATGAAGCAATTTAAGCTACGTCAGACCTGTGTTCTCTCTGCACTAACATTCCCCCTTTACCATTATGAAGACCATTACCAGTCAAATGTACGTATCCCTACTTCAAATTTGGGAGACTTAATGCGGCTGATATTAAGAAAAAACTAATTCAAATTCAACGGCAAACACTGCGTACAGACCCCCCGCATTGCATTGCAAAGGGCACCAAAATGGCGGTTGCTTTCACGATCATTTTCACGGCTCACGTTGAGAAACAACTACTGCATGCGAGCCATTTCTCTGGAAGAAATTTATTGATGACATATTCTCAGTGTGGACTCTTCCTGAAACCGAAATCAACAACTTTACTGATTTCGCGAACTCTTCCCACTCAACAATAAAATTTACCCTCGTCAAAACAGATTGTTTTCACGACGTGAGCCTGATTAGAAAGAGGTGATCAAGTTCAGGGGAACATTCTCTACATAGCGTGGTAAATGCAGTCAGGTACGTAGTTAGAATGAATTCAAGAGCTTGCCTCTGTTATTAACGAAAAAAGCTCCTCAGTAGAGACAGAAAAGTGTTCTCGTTCACTTTTTTTTTTGCTGCCTCTAATTTTCACTTTGCATTGGTGGCCGCTAGCATTTCTCATTTTCTCACCGCCGCTACAAAATTTTCATTTTGTTTTTCCAACAAAAAAAGAGTCTCCTTTGTTTTTTATCTCTCGCTCTAGATCTCTGTTGCCCTTTTTCTCGTTGAGGTTCGCTGGCCTGCCGCCTACTTTCTCTTTTTCTCTGTCTTTCTCAAGCTTTACATTCCAAATTTGTGGACATGACGACACAGATACAGAAACAATTTCCGCTTTCCGTTTTCGTCTTGATTGACTCTTTAGTTGTTTCTGCTTTACAAGACGCGGGCGGCTATGCGATTTCCCTCCAAAATAACCTCGAGTTGCATTTGGGTTGCCATACCTGTTAATTGAGTTATTTACGTTGGTATGCCTGTGGTGCTGACGGACGGTCGGTCGAGCGGGCGGGCGGGCGGGCGGGCGGGCCGGCGGGCGGGCGTTAAAGGGCACTTGATTACCAAAATTTCTGGGATGGGTAGATGACCAAATTTTCTTACCATAATGATCCGCTGCGCGCGCTTCGCCCTCCTGAGAGCTCCGCTAGTAATCATACATGTAACTTTACTCGACTATAGATATACGGTCATTTACAGTTTTGTTTTACCCTTAATACAAATTTTAATAGCGCAATAACTTTACAGTGTTAATTTTTATATTTAGGAATTTTTTATTTTTTAAAAAAGTCGTACGCCCGAAGAATTTTATTGAATTGCTTAATTGAATTGATGCAAGGAGCGTTTAAAAACTTAATGTTTATTCTTGCGCAGCATATTGTGGACCAATCACCGCACGTCTCTTGTCAGGCAGTTTAAACAGTACCTAACATTTAACATTTTCTTTAGCAGAGTCGCCTGAATTTCCCGTACATATACAGTCGACTCTCGCCTTGCAGACACCTCGCTATTACAGACACCCCGCGAATGCCGACAAAAGCCAGCCCCCCGGCGAAACACATAAAGAAATGACTGAAATATACTCCCGCTAATTACGGACTCTTGCTATTACGGAAATGCGGACACTTTCCTGCCCCTAAGCACGACATTTCACTTGTTTTTTCTCTCGCTATAGCGGGACACTTGAGTACTTCGTCAAAAATCCTGACTCGTGTAACATAAAGAATAAATCCACGTTACAATAAAGGAAAAAAATGACGAAAAGTACTATCGACCGTTTCTTCGTAAAAGAGTAAACAAATGACTACCGTACAGCATTTTAGAGAGAAAAGACATTGCCATTAAAGCTTACAAACATTTTGCGTTATTTTACAGTTACAGTTACTGTAAAAGTCGTTAGACATGTTATGAGTATACTGGCAGCATTTCTGCGATAAAAGAGCTGCCAAGAACAATAAAAACAATATATATGACAGCAAGTTAATATTTTAGCCATTCACGTTATACTGGAGGAGTTTCCGTTTGTTTTTTTATAGCCCTTTCTTATTTATCCCTTGTCATTGCAGGAGCTTGGAAGTGATAATACAACATATTTCGTTCTATTTACAACTTATTATCTTTAATCTTTTATAGTCCATAGTAAAAAGAAGTAAAAAATTATCGAAACTACAATGCTTCTGGGACTTTTACATATTATTTCTTAAGTTTAAGAGCAAAGAATTTTTTCTCTCGTACCCCGCTATTACGGACACTAAATCTTCCCCCCGAGGGTGTCCGCAATAACGGGAGTCGACTGTACTTTGCGTTCTGGAAGCTTTTACTTGAAACATTTAATTAAATGTGGACAAGATTATATTAAACAACGTAAATAATATCCATTGAAGCCAGAAGACTTCATTTCGAAGAAAGTTTCTGATGTGCCGTCAGCCTAGTTTTTGTTAACTTCGCGGTGGAGAAATTTATGTACGATACAGTCAGGTGGCTGATAGAGAAAGAGGGGGAATGGCCAAAAATGTTTCCCGTTTTGCAATTGTTGTTCCCCTGACACTCAGTGTGCCACCTGCACAAAGACACTGGCCAAAAACCACCGAAAACTACGCCGTAATTCCTGTTCAATACTACATCATAATAAATCAGGCCAAGTTAAACCGACAAAATTTAAACGGCAATTTCAATCCATAATAACAACTTGGATCTGCCCACGATGCGTTACAAAATCGTTATTGGCGGAATTACCGATGGCAGGCATTGGGAATACTAGTTGCGAATCTCTTTTCCTAGACGAAGGAGAGGAAAAAGTCAGAATGTATGGTGAGGATTTTGATTCAGGTCAATTATCCGAACTGGCTGCCTCGGAATTACCAGATTGCGAAGGGATTGTTGTAGACTGCCTGGCCTTAACAGCCTCACAACTCATAATTTGAGTTCGCGAGGTTGTGTTTTTTTTTTCTATCGATCAGGGCAAATTGTGTGCGGTTTGTAAGGTACGACCGAAACCAGTCAAGAGCAGTACCATAAATTGAGAACCTGGAGTCAAGTCTTTTAAGCAGAATGTCGTGGTCGATATCACCGTGATTTGTAATAAACAACAGTATTTGTAATATCAACCCGATTTGCAATAAAAATCAACGTGATATGTAATAACAAGGATTTGTAATCAACCTAATATGTAATGAAATAACTAACCGGATTTGTAACTAGCTTTCAACCAGATTTGTAAACATACTACTTACCCGGATTTGTCATAACCTATTAAAAGGATTGGTAATAACGCTGCGAAAGGTGAGTCACTTATTTTTATACTGTCTTGATGTGCTTAGTACTCATGTTGCTCAGTTTCCTTGACGCAAGAACTACTTTCTTGTTCGGTGGCCTTTCAAAGTCTAAAGTCACTCTAAGTCAGAGTGTTTCGAGATAACCGGGGTCGTTGACTGATAAATTAAAAGAGGTGTCTTTTCCAGATCTGGTAATAATAAGATCCAAAAGATTAATACTTTTGTGAATTGGGATGATGACATTTGAGATGTTTAAATTGAAACAACTTAATACATCCAGAAATTGATAGGCGTTGGCTTCTGAAGGATTGTTAACATGGAAATTCAAGTCGCCGGCGAGAAGGAGTTTACCAAAGGCAGATACTAGTGGCTCAAGTAACGTGGAAAATTCATCGAAAAATAAAGCATATGTGAGACCATTCCTGGCTGAGATTGGCTGTCGACAAATAAAAACAATATGGATAATAGATGCGCTTGACCGAGTAATAGTTCCTTAAATTCAAACGATTTAAAAACAGTTTCCAGCTGTTCAATTTTCAGGTCTTTTCTATAGAGCAAGCCAATGCCTCCGCCAGTGCCACTAGACCTAATGGCATGATATGGACAAATGGGTATCTGGTGGGGCTGATGTCACGGATAATGAAGTCAGAACATTCGTTAGCTCTAAGCCAGGTTTCAGCTAAAGCTAAAATGTCAATACTTTTATCTACCAAGTTGTCTTTGATCTGAAGAGATTTATTATTGATCGATCTCGCGTTTAGAAGGCAGGAATTGAGTAGCTTCGCTGATGGATGATGCAGCCGGAGTTGCTTAATCGGTGAAACAATGATGGTCGGCTGAGCGGAGCATATTCAAAATCAGGACCTGGAACGCTTACCATTTGTAAGAACATTTCGGTAAAAGGTTTCTGAGAAATGGTAACTGCGAAATGAAAACGTTTCCGAAAAGAGGAATGGGTTAGGGTTGTACAATTTGCAAAACACCAGATAACGAGTAGGCCTGGGTTAAAACAAATCACCTTTTGCCTCAAGAGGAAGCCTGGCACTGGTTAACCAGACAAATGGTACAAAAAATTTCAGGCCTTTTCGGTGAAAACGGGAAAAAGGTAATACCTCGAAAGGTATTACGTTTATCCGGAACATTTCCACCGGGATGAACCGTTCCATTTAAATTCTACCCGGAATTACCGGGTTTTTCGTATACAAATGGTAAGCGCTCCAGGATTGCAATGAACATTCATGAATACAGGAAGATCCATACTAAATAATGAATTTGGGAGGGCCAATGTGATGAATCGGTGTCCTGTCGTTTAGAAATCGGAATCGCAAGTTTGAAATTGCGACTGAACTGTTTACGCCTGTAGTGGTAGCGAACGTTGAGATATAAGCACTTGAAATTATCTCCCATGGAAGGATCTACAATAGTTCTCGATTTCTAACTAGACAGCCGTCGATGAAGTCTTTAGAAACGACTCCCTGATGACTATCGTTGCAGAAAAGAACAGATAACAGTAAAAATCCAAAAAGTATATAGACCAATGAATTTTCATAGGCAGCCATATTGTCCCATACATAATAATTCATCACGTGAATAGAAATGTATCGAGTCTTAAATGATTCACATAAATCGACAAGCTCACGCTGAAACTGGCAAGAGGTAGGCTAGGTACTAACAACTTGCACTGCAAGTTACCCCAAATTTGACACGGTCTTCTCATGCAAATTTTAAAACCGAAAACAAGGGGAGTGGTCAAGGTGATTGGACACAAGCCAATCCGCTTAAACTTGAGGGAATATTTTTGTCATATGAGGGAGGTTGTCTGTGGTAGGAATTTGAAAGGAATCGGCCAACCTCGACCCGTGCGCCCCGCCCGGCTTTCTCTGACAATGACACTTAAAGCAACAAGAGTTTTAAATTTTTGCAGGTGAAGCTTTTGGGAATGATCCTAAAGTGACAAGCTTCTCTGTTAGTGGGGTCGTAGGGGGAGAGAGGGGTTGTGGGCAGGAAATTTTTTATTTGCACTTGGGCGATTCTTTTTTACTGGATCACCGACAAGAAGAATTGTACTTCAAACTCAGCCTGACAGATGTTTAGCAATGTTTAAGGTAAAAGGAATGATGTTAAAAACGGCATAGCTGTTGTAATTTGAAGAAACCGAACATTACAAAGAAAACTTAAGTCCAGACGGGCTTTAAAAATGAAGTGACCGGAAAAGTTGGTCACACTATTTATGAGTAAGAAATAAAGTCTAGCGATAGATAGTCAACCAACGTTATCAGGGAAGTTAGAGGGAAGACGAAGGAATTCTGAGTAATGGAAACAGACGAAAGGATGATCCTGAACTTAAAATGGTTGCTTCTGACCTATATGGACACAGAGGACTATGGCTGAAAGAGACTCCTTACAGACCTAAAAAAACAAGAAAGCTGAAAAAGGTGAATCCAAACTGCAGGTAATCAATCAAACGTTCACCCCCTATTCATCACTCCTCTTTCCCCAACCCGAAGGTGCCAAAAGAGGGCTTCGAATACTTCGGGGTCATTTATCTAAGACATTAATAATTTTAATGAAATAGTGCTTCGTTCACTTACAGTGTTCGCAAGGAAGAGACATTTGAGAATTTCCCCGACAGGGGCTCCTTGATCTCGTTGTCACTCAAATCCCTGCAGGTAAATAAATAACAATTATTCACGTCAGTGTCTGTGGCTAGTGCAGGATATTCACTGATTGAGTAGCCAGTCAGGGCGCGCGAGAAATACTACCACTGTTATAGTATATACTAAATAAAGTTACTGAGGAAAACTGGAGAGGCGGAAAAAGAGCTTTTAACGTGACTTAAGTATGAATAAATCGATGTATTTCTAATTTTTGAGTGTGTTAATGCTGTCTTATAACAATAATCTTAAATACATCCATTATAGCACGTGGTGTAAATACAAAACGTTTTAAAAATAGCTATTTTAACAGGTTAGTTTTTAAGTATAACCTAGCTGAATAAAAACATTTTAGAATTGTGTAACTTAATTTAGTTGTATAAACCTTTTAATAGAGATTTCAGATTTATTATTTATTTATTTATTTTTCTTTCCTTGGATACAACAGTATTTTGCGTTTGAATCTTAACTTTTCGATGTAACATCTGATGCATTTTTATGCGATGAATAACTTATAAATGATATATATAATAAAATATTGTTATTACTATTATTATTTTTATTATTATCCTACTCAGCCTCAACCAGAATTTGCTTATGATGGTCTGCACGGAAAGAATTTGGGCATGAAAAAGACCTAAAGTCGCAGATGTACCGGATAACACAAGGAACTCCTGTTAATAAAGTTGCTAAGAGATTTCAAATTAACCGTCGCCAGCTGTTCTCAATTTGAGCACGAATTGTACGAAAAAAATCACTAGGCACGGTTGAGACAAACCAACAAAGTTTTTTTTTCAAAAAATGGAAACTGAATTAATTGATATGGTTTGTCAAACAAAATTACTGCTGGTCTAAATGGATTTCGTTCGTTAATTTTTCATTGCAACTATTTTCTGCAAAGAGAACCAAAAAGGCAACTGTACTTCGTGATGTTAAGTCTAACCAAAAGCTGCATTGAAAAGAAGAAACGTTCTACGGCACTGATCGAAGATGGTACAAAGACAAAAAGACCAAAACTTGGTAGAATTTTTGATACATTAAACAAAAGATGTAAACTAAGCGACTTCACAAATTACATATCTAATGTTAGTAAATTACCGGAAAGGGTTTTGTCAAATACATATTCTAAGAGTAAACGTCAATTTAAAATTTCTGAAGAGAATGTTATCTGTAGCATTCCCGCTTATGACATTGTTATAGGATAAGGCCGTGCCGTTGTTTTATCGACAAAAACCAACAAAAGAAAACGTAAAGGGAGAACCTCCTTGTGTATTTTGCATAAGTGTGCAGTTCCAAAACTTTCTCCATACAGCAAACCAAGAGGGAATGATCTCATTCTCTCTTGAGCAAACTCATCGCATATATTAGCCACATTTCAGTTAATCCAACGGTGTGGACAGTTTGGATAACAATGTTGTTTTTCAGAAATATGGCCAAGATCACATAATATAATATATTTTATTAATTTTATATAGCGCTAAAACTGTATACATATTCTAAAGCGCTAACAAAAGCTAATAAACGTACAGTAAACATGACAGCCACTTAGGGAAAATGAAAATAAAACATCGCAATCACTGTACGCAAATTGGTTCAATGGGAAAATGCTAAACGAAATCAAAAGGTCTTTAGAGCCTGCTTGAAACCCTGAACACTCCAGATACTCCTGATAGCTGAAGGGAAAGTGTTCCACAGTGAGGGGCCAACAAGTGCGCCATTCCAGATCAAACGCAAGCTTTTACGAGTGATCGTTAATTCTTGGGCGTGCCAAGTAATCTTCTCTCATAATTTTCACTTTGGTGATTTTTTATAATTACTGGATTACCGAGAAGAAGAAGCACTTCCAAAATCAGCGTAACATACGTGTTGCACGGAATAAGTACGATGTTTAAAAACGGCATAGCTAGCGTTAGTGTAAATTCTCAGCAAGCGAACATCGCAGAAACCTTTAGCCTAGTCTGGGCTTTTAAAAAAAGTTACCGAGCAAAAAGGCAAGGCAAAGTAATTCTAGTAGGGCAATTTTAGCAACCGTTTGCCAAGCAAGGTTATCAGAAAAGTGAGAGAGAAGGCGAAGGAATTCTGAGATATAACACGATGGAAACAGACGAAAAGACGTGCCTGAATTTCGGTTCATCCAAAAATGGTTGCTTCTGACCTGTAAGCACTTAAAGGAATGTGGTTGAAAGAGACTCTTTAAAGACTTAAAAAACGAAAGCTGAAAAACGAAGCAAAACTATGGGTAATAAATCGATCGTGGACCCCCTCCTCACCCCTCCCTCCGCAAACCCGCAGGTGGTAAAAGAGGTTTTCGGTTCCTTCAAGGTCAGTCATATAAAAAATAATGAAATAGTGCTTTGTTCACTTACAGCGTTTGCAAGGAAGAGAGATTAGAAAATATCCCTGACGGCAGCTCTTTGATCTCGTTGTTTCTCAAATATCTGTAGGTAAATAAATAAAGTTACCGCGGATTAGATGAAGGGAAATCGTGGAATGTTTTACCTAGTTTTTATTGATTATCAACCGTGAAGGAATAAGCGTCGCAACTCTCATTGGTCACTTAAGTTGAATAATTTTTTGTAACCGTTGTGGTCTCGTCCTGTATCGTGCTCAAACGAAAAGTGAACATGGACTTTATTTTCCTCTCTGCCGCCGGTTCCTTAATACAATTAACAATACAATGCCTTTGTTGTGATTGTTTAAGGGTGTTTATTGATTTGGCAGGTGCAGGTGCCTTAGGTAAGGCGCTTGCGTTTATCCAGAAACTAAATATAGGAAACAACTCACGCGTGAACAAGTCAAAGATCATTTGATTTAATAACATGAATAGTTTCTTGTACATTGTAGTGTTCTGTCAACATTTCGTGAAAAACTGGAGAAGCGAAAAAAGTGCCGTTAAGGTGACTTAAGTATGGAGAAATCGATGTAGTTGTAACTTTTGAGTGTGTTAATGCTATGTTATAATTCTTGTAATTACGATCATCCATTAAATAATCTCCTCTCCAGGTATAAGGTCTCATCAGAGCGACTTAGAAATACATCCATTGTAACTCCTAGTGTCAATACCGAAAGTTTTAAAATAACTTTTTAAACAGATTAGTTCTTACCATAACCTAACTGTATTGATGTTAGATTTTAGAATTTTTAACTTAATTTACTTGTATAAACGTTTTAAAAGAGATTTCAGAATTTTTATTTATTTATTTATTTTTCTTTACTTGGATTTTCAGTATTTTGCGCTTAATTCTTTACTTTTTAATGTAACATCCGATGTATTCTTATCCAATGAATAAACTATAAACTATAATAAATTATTATTATTATTATTATTATTATTATTACTATTATTATCATATTATTATTATTAAGGTCCGCAGAGAAGGATTTGGGCATGGCAAAGAACCTTAAGTCGTGGATGTACCAGAAAACACAAGGAACTTGTCCTAGTAAAGTTGCTGCCGTCGCCATCTGTCCTGGGCATGAATATGAGCATGAATTGTACGAAAAGATTCATTAGGCATGGTTGAAACAAACCAACGTATTTTCCGTCCGAACAATTGACCGGCCGTGAAAAATGAATAATCCCGATGATTTGTGGACTACAGGAGCACCTGCGCCAACATGCTTTCGACAAAAGTAAGAGAAAAAGCGGCCGTTATACTAAATACGCCTGGCTCATGGCTAAACATTTTTCGTTTACTTTACTAGAACTGTGCTGGTACAGTTATTGTTTGAAAGTATATAATTTGCCAAGATGTTTCATTAATTAATTGTCAACAAGTATAGTCCAATTGCAAGTCTAGGTAAATGATCAGGTCTTTTAGGTTTATTCCCCGCACCCGAATAAGCAATGAATGTAGAGAAAGAGGCAAGATTAGACTGTTTGAACTCTGATTTTAGGGATAGATCCCGTCTTGAAATAACGGTGAAGGTTCTTGGGTGAGGTGCATGCTTGCGTTTCTGTTGATAAATTTTCTCAATTTATTCATGATTATTCCCCACCAATGGGCCTGGTCCTTGGCTAAAGTACAGATGAAGTGTTAATTTTTTCATGTTCTATAATGGAGCATTCAAGACTACTTTTTTTGGATAGTTTCCAATGGTACTTTCCTTTTAAAATAGGCAAACTGTCCAATGTAAGAAAAATAGGACAGTTTGTCTGAACCAGCGAAATTAAATGCCACAAAATACAATAGGGGACAGAAACTAGCCAATCGAGCGCAAAGTTGGCTGCCAGCTGTGGTTCGTCTGTGAAGGCTCTTGTTGAAGCTGTGAACGTCGTTTTACGATAGAAAATGTTGCTGCGTTGGTTTGGTTTCTTGTTTGGGTTATCTTGTCAATTTATATGTTCAGTTGCCAAGAACGTCTACGTGCATGAAGAAAAAAATAAAATAAAAGAAAGATGAATAAACACATCGGTCGATTATCGGTGGTAGGCCCTTCGATCAAGTCCATTAAAGTTGCACTTGTTTTGTAGTATTTCATGTGCCTGAGAGGAAGTTCGACGCCATCGGTATTTCTCTTGGTTTGTGCTATCGATTGATTACACGGAAAAAGAAGTAGAAAGGTAAAAATAAAGATCCTCGTTTTACGTTGGTAACTCGAATCAAGACTCATTACACTTAAAAAGTTAAAACTTATAAGTATCGTAGCTCAGATAAATTGAACGTGGGTGATAAAACGCGAAACCTTACTTTCCAACTCGCTTGGCAGCATAATGTTGGTAAACAACTTGCACGTTTTTGTTGTGTGTTGAAGGGACAGCCTCTTCTTCATGACTTTCTAAGTAAAGCTGAGCTGGTCCCTGGCTAAAGTACAGATGAAGTGTTGATTTTTTCATGTTCTATAATGGAGCATTTAAGACTACTTTTTTTCTGATAGTTTGCAGTGGTACTTTCCTTTAAAAATAGGCAAACTGTCCAATGTAAGAAAAATAGGACAGTTTGTCTGAACCAGCGAAATGCCACAAAATACGATAGGGGACAGAAACTAGCCAATCGAGCGCAAAGTTCCTGTGACAAAGCGCCAGAAAAGTCTTGTTGGCTGCCAGCTGTGGTTCGTCTGCGAAAGCTCTTGTCAGTGAAGCTCTGAACGTCGTTTTACGACAGAAAATGTTGCTGCTTTGGTTTGGTTTCTTGTTTGGGTTATCTTGTCAATTTATATGTTCAGTTGCCAAGAACGTCTACGTGCATAAAAAAAATAATAAAATAAAAAAAGATGAACAAACACATCGGTCGGTTATCGGTGGTAGGCCCTTTGATCAATTCCATTAAAGTTGCACTTGTTTTGTAGTATTTCATGTGCCTGAGAGGAAGTTCGACGCCATCGGTATTTCTCTTGGTTTGTGCTATCGATTGATTACACAGACAAAGAAGTAAAAAGGTAAAAATAAAGATCCTCGTTTTACGTTGGTAACTCGAATCAAGACTCATTACACTTAAAAAGTTAAAACTTATAAGTATCGTAGCTCAGATAAATTGAACGTGGGTGATAAAACGCGAAACCTTACTTTCCAACTCGCTTGGCAGCATAATGTTGGTAAACAACTTGCACGTTTTTGTTGTGTGTTGAAGGGACAGCCTCTTCTTCATGACTTTCTAAGTAAAGCTGAGCTGGTCCCTGGCTAAAGTACAGATGAAGTGTTGATTTTTTCATGTTCTATAATGGAGCATTTAAGACTACTTTTTTTCTGATAGTTTGCAGTGGTACTTTCCTTTAAAAATAGGCAAACTGTCCAATGTAAGAAAAATAGGACAGTTTGTCTGAACCAGCGAAATGCCACAAAATACGATAGGGGACAGAAACTAGCCAATCGAGCGCAAAGTTCCTGTGACAAAGCGCCAGAAAAGTCTTGTTGGCTGCCAGCTGTGGTTCGTCTGCGAAAGCTCTTGTCAGTGAAGCTGTGAACGTCGTTTTACGACAGAAAATGTTGCTGCTTTGGTTTGGTTTCTTGTTTGGGTTATCTTGTCAATTTATATGTTCAGTTGCCAAGAACGTCTACGTGCATAAAAAAAATAATAAAATAAAAAAAGATGAACAAACACATCGGTCGGTTATCGGTGGTAGGCCCTTTGATCAATTCCATTAAAGTTGCACTTGTTTTGTAGTATTTCATGTGCCTGAGAGGAAGTTCGACGCCATCGGTATTTCTCTTGGTTTGTGCTATCGATTGATTACACAGACAAAGAAGTAAAAAGGTAAAAATAAAGATCCTCGTTTTACGTTGGTAACTCGAATCAAGACTCATTACACTTAAAAAGTTAAAACTTATAAGTATCGTAGCTCAGATAAATTGAACGTGGGTGATAAAACGCGAAACCTCACTTTCCAACTCGTTTGGCAGCATAATGTTGGTAAAAAACTCGCACGTTTTTGTTGTGTGTTGAAGGGACAGCCTCTTTTTCATGACTTTCTAAGCAAAGCTGAGCTGTAGTTTTTTGCTTTTAAAAAACATTTAACTCAGCTGAAGGGAAAAAAACTCTTTTTTTTCTTTGTGATGAAATGTTGGATAATGTTCTGTAGCCAAAATCGCAGTTTTCCCTGTATCGTGGTCAAAGGAAATAAAGTGAACATGGATTTCATTTTCCTCTAGGCAGCCAGTTCGTTAACCCTGCTAACATTAAAACTTGTGTTTTAGAATAATTGGAAGGAGTTTATGGAATTGACCACTCCAGAAAATAGCATAACATAACATAATGCTCTTTGTTTGTCACCCCCAAAATTTTGCATAAGCATTCTCTTTAGCTTCTCTTGGGAGTTAAAATGGCCCCAAGAGAAACTGAAACTGAAACTGGAGTAGTCAATTGGCATGCGCAGTAGCCATAGGCCACGTGCGTGCTTTTTTTTGGCAGATAATGAAGGCGGCTGATACTTGCTATTTATATCAATAGAAAGCGCAGAAACAAGTTAAGAATAATTCCATGTAAGAAAATAAATATTTTCTTGCACATCAGGTGTGGCGTTTTGGCAACATTTATTGGTAAACTAGAGAGCCGGGAAAAGTGCTTCTAGCGTGACTCATATTTTGTAGACATCAATGTAGTTGTAAATGTCTAGTGTTTACGCAATATTATCGTACTACCATAAAGAGCTTGACACAGGGACATACAACTATCACAAACTCAAACCTTAGCCAATTCTGTACGCGCCAGTAAGACCTGGGATATGCTTTGGGGCGATGTTAAGCTCATTTACCGAGCCTCTCATTGGTAATCTTGTAGGACGAAAAAAACGGGAGCCTTTTTTCTGGCTGAAATTTTTGAAAAGGTAAGTTTTGATCCCGGATCACTAGATTTTCAGCCCCTAAAAATTTTTCATCTGGCAGATAAAATATTTTTAGGGGATAAAAATATGCCTATATCTACCGTTTAAATTCTAAAATACGTTTAACAATGCTCTGTTTAAGTGTTTCAAACTATATTCTCGTTGGGTGCCCCTGCCAGTTAGTGTTCCGTACAATTTTTAAGCATTCTTGGCCCGGTTCAGACGCCGATCTTTTCACGAGCCAAACCTATTACATTGAATTAAGTACACGAAAATTTCGGCGTCTGAATCAATTAGGAACGCTTATTTCAATTTGGAACGGCTCAGCCGTTCTTTACGCCTAGCCCGGTCGGTAATTTCGCCTTTGGAGCGACTTTGGAACGGCTTTGATTCAGACGCCGAACTTTTCATGTACCGAACCTAATGCACAAATTTTAATAACGAATTTTGCAAGCAGTTTAACCAAAATGAGCATTTTTCTCCTATTGAATTTAATTTAGTTCGGCTGGAATTAAGATCGGCGTCTAAATCAAATTAGGTGGTCTAAATAGTTTGGGTCGGTCTTAATTCGAGTTAGGTGCGGCTGATAAAAAGTTCGGTGTCTGAATCGAACCGCGCCCTACTGAAGAAAAGTTACGACATACAGTTGTCGTAAGCAACATAAATTATTTGCCGTCTGTCCTCTTTGACTACATACACAATAAATAATATCTTTCATGAAAATTAGCAAAAAGCTGGCACGTTCCTCGACACTTTATCTTTGCAGCGAATCAAGAGCAATTGAAAATGCTATAAAAGCGCGCGGGCCATAAATCGATGGAAAAAACGAGGATCCGTAATTTACAGTACGAACCGAAAAAACAAGGCTAATAAGATGTTTATTATATGGCTTCTTCCTGTTTGGGATACCGGAAACAAGTGCAGGACGCACGATTTGACAGTCACTTTGACAGGCGTCAAAAAAGAAAGTTTTTTTTGGCGCACGAAAACAATAGCACATAACAAAGGCTTTCCGAGAAAGTAAAAGCAGATTCGCCATGTTGAAAAAGTTTATTCGGTCAAAACTAAGAGCACTGTAAATTTTAGCTGGGTTTCTGTAAAACGCGGACCGGATATCTGCAGATGGAGGATGCGGATGGGAAAAGCGGATAGAAAAATGCGGATGGAAAAAAATGCGGATAACAAAAAAAGTAAGAAGAAAAAAACGAGAAATGCGGATGACAAAATAAATAAATAAATAAACAAACAAACAAAGGAAAGAAATCTTTCTTTCAAGTCGCTTTCACATGGTTGGACCCTTCACTTACATACAGAACGTGCTGCTAATAGTTAACACAGTTATTTTGTACCCTGTAATTCCTTTCATTAATGTCACAGAAATAAGAACGCTCCGTTCCTCCTCCTTAAATACACACATACTTGGTGCACTTCTCCTTTGAGTGTTTAGCTTAAGGCTTGCAGGCTAGGTAAACAGCTTAAAAAATCAGCGGGCAAAGGAGGTGTCTGCAAAACGAGGACTGGATACCTGCGGTTGGCGGATGCGGATGGGAAAATGAGGATAGAAAAAATTGTGAACAATAACAAAAAATTTTAAAAAAAAACCAGAAATTTTGATATATAAATTGTGTCACTAAACCATTTCTTAACAAAACACGAGTATAACGTTGTTCGGACAACAACAACAAAAAAGGACTAAATTTCCTCACATTAAAAGAATATTAGAGAAAACAAACTAAACCAAAAAATAGGGTGAACTACGCGAAAAAATCGGCGTGCTTTGCTTCGCCTATTTCACGCTCGCCTCCGCTAAATCGCCATGTTTCCTCACAAAGGAGCCTGATCTTCAAAAGGGCTCATAATACAAATCAACTTTCGCTCTGCCTTGACTCTGG
>BOPM01001608.1:0-12500 GCA_022179025.1 Porites australiensis
AAGGCTTTGTTTGGACACAGGTACCCCAAGTCAATGTTTCGTAACATAAATATTATAAGGATTTGTATAGAGATTTTAGCAATCGTTGTTTAAGGGTCAAAATGGCAATTAAAAATACATCAGAACTTCTTACCTTGTCGCCTTGTTTAAAATCCCCATACAAACCCTTCTAATATTTATGTTAAGCAAGGCTTGGGGTACCTGTGGTTTGGATGGTCAGGTTACGTTAGCTGTTTACGGACTGAGTAGGTTCATAACACGATCCATTCAGTATTTTAACGAGGCTGACATGTTAAGAAATGAAACTTTTCACTTCTAATAATTCTACTCTACAAGTAAATATAAAACACTAACATATAGTGGGAAGTACTTCAAACTACAGAGGACCAGCGTGCAGGTGAAGGCCGAGATATGAAAGGAAAATACTTCTTCCTGCTCTCCTTACTTCACTGAGCTCGCTCCAAAAGTCAAAGCCGGCGTTTGTGGTCATAAGACAAATACCTAAATGAATTGACCGCGAAAAAAGCTTGACCTATGAACTAAGCTGACGTTACAGTGATTGTGGTTAACTCAAGTTGCTGCAGCTGTTACTAATGGGGACATGTAATGACGTTCCTATTGTGCAAGAGCCAGCTACGAGTTGTGCGACCGTTTAATTTGAATATTTTTGGTAGTACTTCTATTTGGAAGCATTTGTTTTCCTCTAAGCTTATTCTAATGAATAAAGTTTTACATTTTCTCGAATTCTAATTTTTAACATTGCTTGCTATGGGGATACGCTCTAGCTTGGTTTAACGCTCAAGCCATTCTTTCAGTATTTGAAAAAGTTGCCTGATTACAAATTAAGGTGCATTCTAATTTTAGGTTTGAATTGAAAGCAACAAGAATAAGACTATTATCTACTCTAATATTATCTGCACATATTCACGTCCTATCTCCATTTGCCTGAAATCCTCTTTCAAGTCATGTCAACAGAATAATATACCCAAGGTTTTTAATCCAACGAAGCTTTTCTTTTCACATTTTGTGCATTATGTTATTAACGTTAAGGCGGAAAAGCTTGAGAGGTTTTATGTGGAAGTTATGTTTCCATTTGGCTCGCGTTCACTTTTATCTCAGTTCTAAACAAAGCTTCGTCTCTGGTTTCGAAGGGAAAATTTCATGAGCTTCCATAATATCAAAAAAGTCAAGCTCAAAAGAAATGTTGAAAAAAAGATCCTTATCCATGCCAAGTTTAACGCTTTAAACCCTAAGATCTAAATTAAATTCTCCTTTGTCGCCCCTATTCATTTCTGATTTACTATAGAAGTAGTGGGGAGAAGTTGATAACATATCAAGCAAGTACATCTTGTGTGATCATGTCCTTAATTCTCATAACCACTATGTTTTACAAAGCATTCCTATTACAAGGAGAATTTTGATACTGATAACTCTTAGGATTTAAAGGGTTAAGGATGGATTGACCCCTTACCATAGACTGTTTCATCAAGCGATTGCTGATGACGGTGAAGACAATGATGATGATTGTAGTTCTGATAATGATGATGATGGTAATGACGACAAGGATAATGGTGGTGATGATAATGGTGATAATGATGACAAGAATGATGGTGATAATTGTGATGATGGTAGTGATGATGGTAGTGGTGGTGGTGGTGGCAATGATGATGATGATGACGATGACAATGATAATGATGATAATTGTGATGATGGTAGTGATGATCATGGGTGGTGGTAGTGTTGGTGACCATGATGATGATAATGATGATGATGATGAAAATGATAATGCTGATGGTGATGATGATAACAATGATGATGATGATAAATATGATGATGGTGATGATGGTGGTGGTGGTGGTGTTGGTGACGATGATGACAATGATAATGATGATAATGATGGCGATGACCTTGCTTCGTTATATCGACACGCGCAAAAAAGAGGAAAGAGGCACATCAAAAGAAGATAATGGCACACCCATTCAGTGATTACACTGACTGATCAAATTGACAGTATAAAATCGCAATTTGCCGTGTTTATATCTACCTAGTTTTGAAAAAGCTCGTAATAAGGTTATCAGTAGACTTAACTTATGTTTTTCACAACACCAAACAAATTTGACGTGCACAAGTCGACTTTTTGCGGCGACGAAAGTTGAGTGACCAAAACGACCTTTTAGAAAACCTACAAACAAATCTGGGGATCGTTTTTTAAGTTTGTAGTCAAGTCATTCGAGAATCTGCCTTCATTCTTGCGATGTTAATCTGCATGTGCCACAAAGTTTTACGTGTTTATATTTCGCAATATCTTATACTCCATCTGATCCACAAGATCTGCCACTCCCCTACAAAACGATTCTGTTAATTATAATAGGATTGCCAGATTTCAAATGTCTTCTTAAAGCTCTGTTGGACGATTCTAGTAACTATCCTTACAAGCCGCGCTTCCCTACAAGCCGTGCAACTTTATCGATCTTGGTTTTGCGATCTAAAACTTCCTTTAACTTCATTGTTTAATGTTTGCTCTTTTTTATGGATTTCTCCAAATTTGTGGTGGTCAACGCTAAAGGGTATGCTTCTAAGGCCACCATACACATCTTTGACAATAGACTGCTGAAACTGGAGTTTATTTTATCTATCAAGAAATATGCCGTGTAATTTTCATAACTTAATAAAAGTCTATTTTTCTGTAATCCTCTCCTCAAATATACTCCTCTTCATCCTAAAATAAAGTAAATCCTGAGTAAAGATATTATGTTATGATTTCTATCACTTCTTAATCCGATTTTTCAACCCTCGGCGACAGATAGCTGCACCTGAGCTCTTCTTCAATTTTTTTTAATGGATAAATAATCCAAAAGCCATGGATTAAGTTAAAAATGGACAGATATAGACATATAATAATATACAATACAAATATACAACACAGCTCGATCTTGCAGCCTTTCAAATTAATTTACAGTTTGTGTTTTAGGTAGTCTAAAAACAGTGCATATTACTTCTTCTCGTAGTCGAAATATTTCTTTCTTTTTATGTTGATCGACAAGTGCACAGCTTGACGGTTTATGATCATATACATGACATACATCGCCATACAGCACGCGCTCGTCACCGGGCAGTGTGAACGCGCTCGAATCACGAAACATTTCAGATTTTTTTTTCTGCACTAGTGTCAAGCTATATTAACAATTTTGAATTTTTGTACAATTTCGAGAAGTGCAAAAACCACACTTTTATGGTACTTCTTACATCAAATTCTATCATAAACTTGGAGCCGCGCGTTTTTCAATACGTTCTATTTCTTTGGCACATAAAAAGTTCTGTCATGTACATCTTCTCAAACACTATTAAAAACCTAGGCAGTATCTTGCTTGAATGATCGTAAAGGAACCGGCGGTATAGGTACAGAGAGAAGACCTCTTCTAGTGATTTAATGCTCATGTCCGTTTTCGTTACAAGTTCAAGGATTCGTAGCCAATATCGATAGGACAAGGTCAATAGGCTTTACGCACGGCCTTGGGTAAGGCCAAGGACATGAATAAGTTATCAATCATTCTTGAACATTTTTTGCAAAATTCGCAACTTTCACTTCAGTCCCCCGTATAAACTGTTACAACAACCAACTAAAACAATCCAGAAAGGACAAGTTGCTTCCTCGGTTCTCCGCACTAAAGTGGTTAGAGAAGTGCATTCTTGTGCCCACTACAATAAACGAGTAAAGTTAAGAAAATGTATCTTGTTTAAATACTTTAAGTTTACATACCTTTAACTGTGCACTGTTTTAGGCTAGTAGGTTACTTAAAATTTCAGAAACGTTCCATTGTCTTCATTTTAGTGTTCCTATTAGTTCAGAGGGAAACTAATAAAAACCCGAGGTACTTGAAAAAAGTTATTTTTATCATAAGATCATAAGATAGGACATCGGAGCAAACACCCTCCTACCGCAAGAAATTGTACAAAACACATAAACTGTAATAGCAACAAACAAATTTAAATTTAAAGTCGCACCAAAAACCGTGGTCAAAGACTTACAGCGAATGAAAGCCTCACCTTACTATTTCCTCTCAATAAAATTGTCCTTTCAGCGTTATCACCAAGATCTTGTCTCCTTCTGTTCTAAAGTATCGTGATCAGGCAAATTCGACGTGACATGCTACAAGCCTTCTCACGTATAGACATTTCCGAGTTTACGGATATAAACTTCATACGGGGTGTGGCTGATACGTACGCTGATATAAAAAAAACTTACATGTACCAGAATATCACGTCCGAGAAATTTATATACTTTAAACAAACCAAGCGTCTCCGAAATATTGTGACATGTACAAGGTGAATAAATAACGTAAGAGCTGTATTTGAAGAGAATTTTTAAGAGTAGAATATTAAAAAGTCAAGAGTTTTATCTGTCACACGGAATTCACGTGGGCCTGCGAAATCACTGCAAATCCTAGACTTTACGGGGAAAACATTCCGTTCCCCTAGTTCTCAGATATTGTTTCTTTCATCAATTTATTCACTGAGACATAGAATGAATATAAGTCAAGAAATTAACTTTTGGATCCTTTGAACGAATTCGAAATCCCACGAAGTAACACATTTATTTAAATAAAAATTCGTCAGAAGTACATGGTACTATCTTGCTGTTTTTCAGTATTAAACGAAATGAAATTGGATATTTTATTTACTCTTTCTTATCTTTTCGGCGATCTTGAACGTTTCAAGGGTTAAGACACTTTAAGACTGATTTAAAGAGACCATCAGAGTGTAAAATACCGACTTCCTAGATAATTTAGCACCACAATTAGCCAAACTAGAAAGATCTAGAAGATTTCTCAGATTGCATTCATGCTGTGAATATGCTGATGCAGGCCATGTTGTGAAATCTGTTCGGACATCAGATCGTTATAATCGGCTAAACTCCACAGAATTATCACGATTAGTTGGCTCTAAATATAAGACCGAGTACAAAGTCGACAAACTGGTTTTTAGTTCCGTCCGGACAGCTAAAATATTCCCCAGAGGGACCCAGGTAAAACGAAAGCGCATAACTAAGAAAACCTCTTGTAAAAATTGAAATTAATCGTTAAAAAGAACAACTTTTGAAGGCAAATAACATTTTGGGTGTGGCCAGGAGCTGATTTCTCTGCGCTGGCTGAATTTCATTCCCACCTTGCCATGAGTCGTTCCCAGTCTTCCCTCAACAGCGAAAGTGCGTAGAACATGAACGCGAGGGGAGATGGTGAGAAACAAACAGGATCTCTCCTTTTTTTCCCTGTCTCATTCTCTTCGTTTCTTTGGCCAATTGGGCTGCTGGTCTCTTGCTATCGCGTATAAATAATAAGAGACGAGTGATGTCAAGTCAGCACCTAGCAACGCTGTGATGTTCTGAACAGAATCGTTCGATGTAACAGCTTTGGTAGTAAATCATTAAATCAATTTCCAAAAACACAAATATAAGTTAAAAGGGGAAATTTCATAGACATCATGCCTTCTTCCATTGTTATCTAGACACTATCTACTATTACAAGACAGTCATCGCTGTTATCTAGACACTTAATTAAATTCACACACATTGACTGTATTCTACGTTATATTCACGTACTTACATTTGCTTTCATTCGTTTTCATCCACATTCATTTAATTCTCGAAGAGGCATTGATTCTACACTAACACCGTAATTGACTAAAGCATCATTTTGCACAACGGAATGTAAGATGTTTATTGCCAGTAAATCAGACAAAAATAACAAGTTGACTGACATACTAAGAATCGTTGTCGACCAGAATCAGAAATGGCCGTTTTTACTTTTGTTTTGTCTATAGCGAAGTGTAAATGATTCCGAATAAAATGCCAGAAATGACAGGAACTCAGCTAGAAAAAATCCACTTGCAATGACTGGTTTTTATGTTTCTAAGAGTGACGTCATAGGTAACGTTCAAAGTTGGCGCCAAAATTTAAAATTCAAAACATTACCTCAAAACCTGCATAGCGGTGATGAAAATTTTTGTTCAGCCGTGTGATGCAAACGAAAAAGTAGATGAAAACGCAACTGCGATTTCACATGCACTATGCAGTGATACAACGCAGACACAAACACAGTAAGAAACGCACGCGCATTTGAGTATCTCAAGAACGAAGTTAGCCGATATTGACAAGTGAACAATCTCAACGTACTGAATGCAAACAGAAACGCGACTGTTTTTCGTGCGTCCAACGCGTGAAATTAAACGCAAACATGTGCGCATCAGGTTTAATATCGAAAAAAAAGCATAGTAACTATTATGTTGACGCAGCGATTGTTTCGACCAAGACGCGAGAACAGGTAGGCACCGACGAAAATTAAGAGCTTGCGTTAACTCACTTCACACAAATGAAATGATAGCGCAAGAGCAAACTAAACGCATGCACAGGTGAAAGGAAATTTTTCCTCTCCATTAATTGCTTCATAGGCAAGTCTGAAATACCTCATATTTCTGATATAACTGTTACTTAAGATAAGCTTCAAACTGTTTGAAATTTGTGGCACACAAAGTTCGTCATTAATTCTGAATCCAATCTATTCTATTCCATTCATTCAAGGAAAGTTTTCTGCCCTGAACACAGTCAGTGGAATTGTAAACAATAAACACTTTTGAAAGCGTCTTCTGTCAGCAGCTTTGTATTGTATAAAACAAAATAAAAAACTAAAGACTAATAACAATGGTACCGTCTTTTTTTTTTACCAATCACCACATTAGTTGACAGTGAGCTGACGGAAACCCGTCTACTTTGTGTTTTTTCAGCAAATGACCAGAATGGAACTTCCTTATAACCCTGTGAAGTCAAGCCTCATTTTTCTCGTTCTTTTCCTGTTTCTTAGAACGTGCTTGTACTTCTTTCGTTGTCTACGAATTAATCTTAATCTTCCCTATTTTCTTTAAAAAAGTGATGTATATATCCAAAGCTCTTTATATAGCAGAGAAAAGCAGCAAGCCCGCGTTTTGATATGATGGCCCCAAGAAAGCATCTAATCAGACTAAGGCCCGTTTCCTGACCGTTTGTTTTGCTGTTCTTTTGACCCCTTTCTTATTTCCGGCTCTGTTTATTTTTTGTTTGGTTATACGACCTTGTCTTTAAGGAAAAAGAGTTTAATTTCTCGTTGCCAATCACCAAAAAGCTTTGGTTGGTTTTTATCCGCTTTTAAAGATATTGTTGTAATCCGGATTACCTCAGCCACTTGATAAAACATGCTGCTAAAGGAGTTCCACTGTTGTGACCACAAAAATTTTGTGTAAAAGCCGCACGGTCGAATCGACTTTGCTAATCAAATGTGTTCATTTGCTCCCGGAAAGATTTATCAGACATCTTTTGTTGTAGCGAATGAAATAACTCCGAAAAGAGCCATCTAATTTCCATTATGTTGTCTCTAATCTAAAGCCCAGTGAGGGCTGTCAGTGGGGGATGTTTCTTGCGAAAAGAAAGCCGAAATACAACGCCTTTGTTTGCCACGAAACAAACAGGGTGCAAAATTCAACGGTTTTAATACAACGACCGTTTGTTGAATCGTGTTTTGATGACTACAACGGTTTTAGTAACTTTTGTTGTCTTCCTTTTATTTCATGTAGTAACTTTGACTCGCAGTTTCTTTAATTATCACCCGCGATGCAATGACATAAAACAATTTCATGTTTGTAGCTCAGTTTTTTATCAGTTTTGATGCCAACGATAATGTGGATCGATAGAAATCTTAATGAATCGCTTTATTAAAGTTTGTTTCTATTTAAAGACACTCAAAAAGCGGAGAAGATAAAATTAAAACCATAATTCTAAAGTGACACCTGTTTCCTGAACGTGTTTTTCAAACTCGTGCTTGCATTGTCTAGAGAAAGAAAGTCGATTAAAAAAGGCGAAAAAGTGCAACCTTCTCAGTCTTCTCGGTCTACAGTATCACTCTTCGCCGACTTTTAACACTTTTAGTAATCTTCAAACTCCATTAAAAATCATCGGTCGTAATCTGCCATATCGCTTAATATACACAGGCTAAACGTTCCATCCGATTTTGCCGATTTTGCCTTAAGCCATTTTTTTATTTAAACCATAATCTTTGTATAGAAAGCCACACGTTTTTGTTCTTAACAAACGTTAGTCACGCATGGTACTTTTTGCTTTAGCGATTCTGCGGCATGAACTCTTTAAAATTCAGTTCATTTTGTGGTATTTTATTCCCCTGAATTTAGCATAAGTGTGGAAAGTCTCGATGATTTGAGCTTTCCGGAAGGTGGATTAACCAGCGATATATAACTGAGTTTTCTAACTGGAAAACCGGAATCCACATAAACACTGTACCGCTACGAACACCCTTAAATCTCTCGAATTACTTTTGCAATGGACAGACGTTCCTAGCTCGTTATATTACTTTCACACAAAGCGCTCTTGTAGCCGAAATTATCATTCAGCTCTTAAAACCTTTCACAGTTGACTGTCATAATCAAAGATAATAAATGAATAAGGAATTTCTACATTGTTTTCAACCTGTTTTAGTTTATGAATAAATTTGAAATATCTTACCTCTTCGAAAGCTGCTCCAATCGATTTCCTTGTTCAACAAAATGTTTAACGTTTGATAAATAGCGAGGCTCCCTCGAAAATAAGGTCGAAGGTTTCTTGTTCCACAGCGAGACGAATATTCTCTCAGTTACAGGAAACTATATTCAAACAAAAGGCCCATGCACTCAGGGAGTCATTGTTTGCAATGACATATTTCGCTTTCCGATTGAGCTGTAAAAGTTAGCCATTGTTTACATGCATGGTTGAGACCCAAATAAACTTTGTCCAAGCCGGTTATATTTGTCTCCTCTCGATAAATCTTTCGTCCTGTGACCTGTCATTTAATTTTATTAAGGACGTGGCAACAGTGCTTGGCCAGAGAAACAGGAGATGGGATTTAAATGATAAATATGCAAAATTTGCCAAAGACTATAATCATTTTGAACTTTAATTGGTGTAAGTTTCAATCTGTCCAATTATTATTCAAGACATGTCGGCCTTTACAAATATGTTGTTAGATTACGAAGTTGTGCGATTGTGTACACAGAGCTTATGAAATATACAGGTGATTTGTTAATAAAAGACTTGCAGAAGAAGGTGAAGGCGCTCGAAGGAACTAGTTTTACGTCACAATGGCAATTGTTTAGACCGGAAGCCAGATCGTACTGAAATCCCGACGATAATTTCATTTACAATACCACAGAATACTCTGGCATCCTTTGTTAATTGCTGGCTTTGAATACAATATTTTTTAGTCATATATGCAAAGCCTATGCTCACGTAGTAATGAGGTTAATTAGGTTGAATTATCCTTTTCCCGGTCCAAGATTCCCTCAAATTCAGATAGCATTCCTCCCTTTTTACAGCCAGGGTTTGAATTTAAGGTTTGAATTTGCCCAGACCTTGTATGGCGTCTTCCCAATCCTTCTCGGTCAATAAATTTCGGTGACGTATCTGAGACGTCAAAAACTCGCTCGGACCACGTGATCCGAACCGCATCGGCTGCGCGCAGTAACGAAGCCTACGGACTATCAGCCTCTAGTTAAATTTCAGAGCCAGCATTGAAACCCACCAAGAGCCGTAAGTCCCATTAAGGCTCTTGAACCCGCCGTCGGCCTCCCTAGTTATACACTATTTACTCCATTTTCCTCTCCGCTCTCATCCTTAACGTTCTAGGGACCACCCTCCTCTCGCGAGGTTCTGCGAGCCCCCCGGCCCCAGAAACCTTCAACGCTTGTCGAGGCCCGAGGGTAAAGTACCCTGCCTGAGGCGTGATTGGGAGCACCAAGAGGGGTTAAATAAGGGCGCGAGCGCGCAACGAAGCAGATGTAAGTTTACCTCCGATTTGTGATCAAGAATTGTTCGATAGAATAATCCTAAAAACTCTCAAACATGAGCTCGATATTTAGAACAAATCGCCTAAAATACTCAAATACTTTTGCCGGCCATGGGGAGCATAGAGGCGGGAAGATAGTTTTCTTCTCTTCGGGGAATCCATACTTTGCTTCACTACACAGTGAACACCGAACGCTTCAGCCATCTCTATGCATGATGATAAAGTTTCCATCAATAAAAGGCTGGTTTGCGAGAAATTTGTTGCGTAGCACCGCAGACTAATGATGGTGACAAGCAAGTTTCTTGCCGGGGTTTCTTGTAACAGTTTAATCTGTACTGTATTTCTGTGTTATGCTTGATATCGCATATTGTAATTGAGAGTGCGCGATTTTAGCGCTGTAGTATGTGGCGTTGCGTGATCTTGCGGTGTTGTTTGTTGGGGTTCACCTGTTAATGGTCATCTCCTATGTTAGCCGGCGAGGAGGACCCGAGATAATTCATTTTGTGCAGAAAGCAAACGCCCCCCAACCCACCCCCAGCCCTAACACCCAAACCTCAAGTGCTGAACCCATCCGTTTTAGATACAAAGTTTATATCTTAGCCGAAAGAGAAGTATCCGTACGGTAAAGAGAAGAGGGGCTGCATAGGCCTCCAATCTCTCCCACCCCGTGTCTAGATCACATTTGCTTCTTCTGTACCGTAAACACTTTGCTGAAGGATGGACAGTTTGATTTACTAAGGAAAAAGGCCAGGCGACGTGTACTAGTCTAACAGAACTTTAATAACATCACTTTAAAAAACCAAGGCTACGTACAAAGATAAACAGGAAACCTGAAAATGTATCAGCCAATATGTGTACAAAAAATTCTAAAATGACGCTTGGTGTAGATCAGTGAAAGTATGATCACATTAAGCTAATAACAAGCCTATAACAAAAATTTCTTAATGTATACATAATATGTAGCTCTATGCGTACCTTACGAGCAGTGGTTTAACTACCGCTCGCAGGGTACTGTATACATGGCTATCTAAATTGATCATATATGTCTGCCAATTTGTGACAGTGTCGCCATTATGGAATACTTTACAGAGTTAATAGTAAAGCGTTATTTACATATGAACTGTTTTAGTTTGTTTAAATACACATTAATATGACTTTGCTATGTTTAAGCAATACTATATATAGCTACCGTGTCCAAAAAAACTATTTTCCTTAGTGTTAGTTTGATTTCGCAGAATGTGAATCAATCCCAAATTGTACTATGTAAAGCTATAATATATCACATGTAGCTATACTGTATGTACAACTATCTCAAATGAATAAATACAGTGTCTATCGATTTAACCCAGTCTCCACAATCGCATTGATGGAGATTTTTAGTTACGCGTTTTCCATATGAACCTTTTAACTTTTGAAATCACAACCTGTTCAAGTACACTGTAAAGACATAGTAGTGTCCAAAAACAATTTCGCGTCACCTAAAACGGAAAGTATTATGAAAGTGATACAACAGAAAATCGAAGGGCTGCGAGATTGCTTTGAAGTTACCTGATCACTGTGAAGCTTTGCAGAAAAAGAAAAAAAAACAACTTCTTTTTAAGGCTCCAAAAACGCCACTGAATCCAGACTAAAATCAGCGCTATTCAGGGAAAAACCAACACATGTGTAAATAGATTAGATAAGCGTACTTAACAGAATATTGTCATTAGTTGTAAGATACTTTTAGCTTCCTGGGTTATTTTATTACTAAAGAGGTTTGGGTAGTATAGCGGGATGCAAAATCCTCGAGAGATGCCAGATGACTGATGGAGGAGTCAAGCGCTTCACTGCAGCACCCACATACACTAAGCTGAAACCTCCATAGTACTAATAAAGACACTAATGAAGGAGTTAAACATTTAAGTATTCTATCCCGCTAAACTACCCATACATTAACATGTTTTAGTTCGCAAAAACCCTGATTGTATTCGTTGCCAGGTAACAACTTCGTAATCTCAATACATCCTAACGAAGGTTGTTGAAGCTTAAATCAAAATCCAAAATTCCTTAAACAGAGAAACATTTACATTGCATACAAGGATTTATTAGAAAACTACTTTACAGTTTATGTTCAATGAGTTTACGAGATGTATACCTTTCTGGGTTATTTGATTACCACTGAGGTTTAAGCTGTTTAGTGTGCAGTTAGTGTGTGTGAGTGCTGTAGCTAAATGTTTTACTCCTTCAGCAGTTATGTTGCTAAACATGAGGTTTAATGTTTTTAGTTCGCAAAAACCCTGATTGTGTTGGTTGCCAGGTAACAACTTCGCAATCTCAATACATCCTAGCGACTGAAGGTTGTTCCGGCTTAAATCAAAATCCAAAATTCCTTCAACAGATTTAAGTGCATGCACTAATGCTAAACAGTCGAGAGGTGACAGCTCACAATCATAAAAATAAAGCGCATTACAACCAATTTTCGCCAGTTTCTTTTGAACTTCTCGATCAGAGGCTTTGTTCTCATACATGCAATTGAATAGCGTCACCACTAATAACCTGTCTTCATGAGCTGGCCAACAGGTCAGTGTTGCATATCGTTCCTCTGAATCTTCATTCATCATGATTTCAAATTTTTCAGTAACAGTGTTTGAGGGAAGAAGG
>BOPM01001608.1:21817-32890 GCA_022179025.1 Porites australiensis
AAAACATACAATACAAAATTACAACACTTAATTAAATCACATTGTATATAGAAAGGAGAGGAGAGGGGCACAATATTAGTTTATCTAGACGTGCCCCAAGTTACATATAACAAAAAAACTTGTAATTTTTAATAAAAAAGGGAAGGAAAAATTATAAAATAGCTCAGTAAATTATTAAAGAAATGACGTTTCATTATTAAGTATTGAGCAAGGTTCAGCAAAAAAGAAAGTGCTTTTCTAAACATTTTTTTAGATGGTTTTTCTCTGATTAATTGCAGAATGAAAATACTATTCCAAAAAAATCTTCCAAGAATGCTTGGGCAGAATCCTTTGAGATTAGTTTGAAATGTTGAGGGTATGACTACTTGATTAGATGATACACTGCAGGTATTGTAATTATGTAGCTCAGATACTAGTATTTAACAGGTATATTAGGAAACTTTTCATGGTGAAAATAATCATAAAAAAGCATACATGTGTTAAGTTTAACTATATCAGGAAATAATACATTTCAAAAGGCTTAGGGATAGGAAGTGTGGAGTTATTGATTGCATTGAAGGAACATCATCATATTATGGTGCTTTGAGTTCCATGTTTCTCAGCCTTCCAATAAACCAAGAAGAAAAAAAAACTCCCAGGTTTAGCAAAAAAGTTAAAAGGTGTTTATTATTAACCACTTCAATTTTGTATGCAACCAAATGAAAAGTTGTTTCCCCTTCCAGGGTCTTCCTGGTTGCAAAATTTTTCTGCCTCCATGTTATATTAATAGCCCCCTCACCCTCACAAAAAAACAGTAAAAATCACGATCAACTTAGATATTCTTCAAAACTTCAATTGTGTCCAGCGTCCAGTATTCATATTTCCACTTTCAGCTATAAGTGGACCTGTTTTAGAACAACAGAAATTACCTTCTCTATCTGAGTCTTCAGGCCTAACTCTTCTGCTCTTTCTTGCTTGCATAAATGTCCTCACACAACAACAAACTAGAGGATTAAAAAGGACAAACAAACAATTTTTTTATAAAACAAACAACAACAACAAAAAAATGAAATCTGAGTGAACATAAGTGGGTCATGTACGCCTAAATCTCCTGACCTGGTCTCCAATATGGGTCACCAAATTTCATGCATTTAAATGCAATTTAAAGGAGTTAACAAAACTAAGAGTGTCTTAAGTACCTGAGGTCAGCGGTCTTTTGGCATGTGCATGCCCAGTAGTTCACTACATCGATCATGTGATTCATTGGCATGTTCAGTTTCCCTTCGTGCTGGTTTTTTTTTCAGCCCAGGAGGTTCTTTCTGACATTTTCTCCCCCTCCCCCCCCTCTCCCTAAGCTTTGTTGTTTTTGTTGTTGCTGTTTTCTTTTTTCTCCACTGGTGTTTTCCAGTGAGATGGGTGCCTGTTCCTTTCTTTTCGTGTGTTAGGGTTAGGGTTAGTTGTTCTGTTGTTGTGCCAGTCATGGGGGCATTATTTCAATCTAGGGACTGGCTGCCAATAGTGGACGCCCCTGGATACTCCAGTCACCCAACCTCCACTTTAGCGATGCAGTTGTTAACTAGGTAAAATAAATTGAATTTTGAGCTTTTCTGTGCTTTAGTTTGGAATTTAGCCCTTCCAAAATTCTTTTTTTTTTTTTTTCAATCATAGCGCCAGTCAACAAGGTAAGTAGAAACAACAGAACACGATCCGAACAAAATGGCGGAAAAGTAACAACAACAACAATGTCCACAGAGCAAAGGAGTCTGGGTAAAGACAGAGTTCGTTTGCCTAGGTGCGCATGGCTCACTAGTCAATACACTAAAGTAACACAACTAATAATGTCTAATGGCGCAACTGCCTCTTTTCCTGTCTCTTCTCTCGTAATGACAGGGTCTTGAGGGGTAGACTAATACAATACAAAGTCCTCTAGGTATTGTGGAGTGCAGCAAGTGCGTGTGGGTCGTTTGGGTATGACGTCCTGGCCTGGCTGGTTGCAGGGAGACGGTAAGGATGTAAGGTTAGTATCTGTATCAGAACAAGAAGGAGGAGTAGAGAGAGAAGCAGGCACCGGTGGTGGGGTGGGTGGAGATAACGCGTCTTCTGTGGGCTAGGACAGTTGAGGTGTGGGTGTGGGAGGAGCTGTAGGTATCTGTGGTGGTGAGGCTGGGGGCAAGGACGTATCATCCTCGTCATCGGTGTTGAAGCGTGCACTGCTCATGTGATGTGGCAGGGAAGGAGAAGCATCCATAGGTACTTTGTAGCACTCAGCCTTCTTAATACGATAAGTGGTACTCCGCAACTGTGAACCAACAAACTTTCTATACTGGCACCAAGCACCATCGATAGACATAACTAGGTAGCGATCTCTCCCACAAGATTTGTTTCGGTCTAGCCTGAGTATCAGGCATTTCTGGGGGAAAGGGGGAAAGATGGAAGCAAAAAAGGGAGAGAGCTGAAGGGGAGAAACGCCTGACACAGATGCTTCTACTGGAGCCTTCCACACCCACACAGCATGATTCGATATCATCCAATCAAAATCACTTCCGGTCATTGGGTTGCCATCTTCACGTGTCAAAAAGCTCGCCTGAAATAAATCTCACCTTACGGTCTGGCTGAGCTCTGGTGCTTGTGTTGCTGCAATTTCGCTTTTTTCTGAAACCTCCAATGAGGAGTTTTCAAATACTTGTAATGAAAAACCTGACGTTTTTGAGGAATTATAACATGTTTTAGGAATTGCGCTAGTGTAAGATCGCCAACGCTCTGTTTGTAAAAAAATGTGTGCCCGGAAAATTGTAAATTGCTTTTGTTTACAGAGTTACAACAGGTACTCATTCCTGAGAGTCTAGCAGCTAAAAAGCTGATGTAAATCAGGCCGAGAATCATCCGAGGGCGCCCTCTAGAGCCTATTTGAATTTCTCTCTGCGTCTCTGTCCATAAAAGTACCACATGAAATCAAAACATCGATTAAAAATATCAATGGCTTCTCCTTGGCGATCGCTCTGCTCGTATTTACTTGCAGTCAGTGACGTCAGGGAGTATTGTGTGTTATCCAATCACTGCCACATCCAGATTTTGGATGTGTCACATGATTTGCTGAATGGTTTTGTGTCAGGCCTTCCTTTCTCTTCTCCCCTCCCCCCTCCCCATCTAAAATCTCCTCTCCCCTAGCCCCTTAGGAAGGCCTGATACTCAGGCTATTTCGGTCACAATAGAGATACACCAGGTCACCAATGGTGACTGAAGGGCTACTGGCCACTTGGGCTAGGGGGGCTTTGGACTTCTCGCTGCTGGGATGGCTGGCTTTATGGAGGCTCTGTTGTTGAGAGATCAGATCATAGTCACTTAGTGGAATCTGGATGTTTGAGAACTGATCGCGCTGCGTACACATTTCACGAGCTGACAATCCACGAGAGCGAATTTGTGAGTTCAGAGTTGCGGTTGCGACAGAGAGTACAACAGGGGAGACTGGCCCACCCTTGGGATCCTGTCGAAGGAGCTCAAGTTCAATTTCTTGGACTACCCTTTCCGCAACAGGGTTCTTGTTTCGATTCTTGACTCTGCCGATCACAAGAACAATTCTGTGGTCATGAAGGACTGAGTCGTTGTTGAGGGCCATGAAACAAGGGGCGGCGTCAGTTCATATAACAGCAAGGGGACCGTCCAATGGTCGCGTATTAATACACAGGCTGAAAAGGGCGTCGCGTAGCATGTCGTGGCGCTCGTTAGGAAGGAGGGTTGATACTGTGTAGAAAGTGACGCACTCATGCAAGACAAGAATAAACTGTTTGGCTCATTTGATGGCGTCAGCGGCAAAGGAGATACCCACAGTTTCAGGTGGTGGATTAGTAGACTGCTTTACCACGGTAGTGGCACCTGCGCAGAGTGAAGCACAATGAAGGCAGCTAGTAGTGATGTGATCAACGGCTTTGTCCATATCGATGGCAAAGAGATATCATTGGGTGACCATCTTCAGTTGGTGGCTGGAAGGGTGGCTGAGGTGGACGTGTAAAGCAGACAAGAGACTGTCGAGGACCTGCCGAGGGATGATAATACACTCTCGGGTAGGCACTAGTGGTTCATTACGTTTAACAAGCCAGCGCAAGCGATTGTGGCGACATTGAGGTAGTGTTTTACATCTTTAATGTTTGTCAACTCCTTGGAAGGGCGTGTGCCTTGAGTAAGATGGGCATGAGTGTGCCGTAGGTCTGGACACTCTGCCTGGAGAGCAAGCCAAGCAGCTGTTCTAGTGAAAGGAAGTTTAGCAGTTCCTGACAGAATGCTTTGGAGAGATGTGCGGAGAACCACAGAATCCTCAGTGCATTGAACGAAGCTGCAAACTTGGCAAGTTGGGTTGTCACACTCGGGAGCAGTGCGACTCACAAAGTCAGAAGGTAACATTGCAGCTCCAGCAACATGACGAACAGAGGCTTGGTATCTACTGACAGTGGAGAGGAAAGTGGAAACACAAGGGCTTGAGAAAAACTCACCGCGACATAGCTTTTCAAAGGACTGTACACAAGGTTTGCTGTCAGTGAGGATACAAGCTGGTGTTTTCGACTGAATGATGTAAGGGCTGAAGTGTTTTGTTGCTGCTTTGATGGATAAGGCCTCTATCTCGCAAGGGAGCCACATGACTTTGTGACCGCGGAGTTTAGCACTGAAAAATTTGGCTAGCAGTAGCTTATTGTTACGGGTTACATACAGGGTAGCACCAATTCCTGGAGTTTTGACAGCACCGTCAGTGATGATCCACAATAATTGATCATCGGTGCGGGGGAGGGATATGGAGCGGCTTGTGGGAAGGACAGACTGAACATGATGAAAGCACGTGAGTAAATCATCAGACCAGTTAATCCTCTTGTGAGACTGGCTACCTGCGACTACAGTGTATAGTGGTGACAGTAAGGTGGAGCACTGGAGTATAACCTGAGCCAGGACTTTGTATGCACCAATAAAGGAATTTAGACGGCCAATCGTTTCAGGCTTGCTGCAAGACGCTAGGGCTGCGATTTGATGCGGGGAGGCCTGGAGGGTGTCAGAGTCCCAAATCCAGCACAAGATCACAGTAGATTTGGGGTTGATGACAGTTTTGGAAGTGGAGAGTTTGAGGTTGCACTTGGAGAGGGCCTGGAACACTCGTTTCCAGTTCTGCAGTAACTCCTCTGGCGAGTCTGCTCCGTAGTATAGATCGTCGGGGATCTTGGCAACAACTCCTTCGTGAATAAGGTCTCCAAGTACACGACACATGAGTTCCTCCAAGGCAGTTTCTGAGCCAGGCATGCCCATCGCTGAACAGGCATACACCCAGACCTCACGGAATGGAGTGGCTACGCCACAGTATTTCATAGACTTGCATGGGAGAGGAATTTGATAAAAGGCACTCGTGAGATCAGTAGTAAGGATATGCCTGCACTGAGCGATTTGGCGAAGGGTGGAATCAGCATCAGGCATGAGTGACAGTTGAGGCTTGCTGTATCTTCCCACGTCAGCAAAGGCGGTGACCAGGCGGTAACCACCACAGCAACGTTGATGTCTTCTGGTCGTTTGAAGATGCCTAGTTTCTCTAACTCGTCAAACTTCTTTGGAGGTCCACAAGTTTGTTCCGCGCATACTGGGGCAGACGGCCCTTTCCTTGTGGTGGTTCAACTGGACCCATGTTCACTTTAGCCTCAAAAGGGACAACAGCACCATTATAACCTTGGATCGTGGGGTCGAAAACAGAGTCAGTCACTTAGGAGGGAGCAAATTGACAACTGCATATCGGGCTGTAAGAAATTGTCTGGGTCAACGCGGACAGCTGATGAGAAGTTGGTACCAGATACAGAAGGTGACAGGTTGATTGATTGCTCAGAGAGGTCGGTGGTGTGTTGAGGCTACTCATGAGTACTAGGGGTGAAGATGGGGCTAACCTGACAAAAGTGCTCCTGTTGTTTAAGCTGAATGGGTTCGCCTGACAAGTTTGGGATTCATATTCTTCCTGCCACGCTAGAAATAATGCAGGGAGGGGGCCACAGCTCTGAAGTGGTTACTAGGTGGGCCTGAGGAGTGTCGGAGCAGGGCTTCGAGGCATGGGAGGGAGTCTGGAGGGAGATCTTGTGGGAGTTCTAGTTCGATATAATCTCCAGGCCGTAAAGTGGTTGAAGTTGCTGGAGCACGGAGGACCACAGCGCCACGCACAGTTTGCTGTGTAGAACAATCATCAGAAGAGCTGTATGTGAAGAAGGAGGCATCTGCGAGGGTAATCAGGTGCTTAGCAAGACGAAGAGCGATATCATTGGCCTCCATAAAGGGGGTACCGGCCAGGACCTCTACATCCAAGTTTTCCACGACCAGTCCTTCAAACTGGAACACCTGTTGTCTACAAGTAAAGGAAAGCTTGGTTTCACCGATGACCTTTAGTGGGGATGATCCGTCAGCCTGATGGGCAGACTGGGCACTCTTACAAATCTCAACTTTCACCTTCTGAACAGTGGACAGGCGAATCATGTTACCAGTGGCCCCACTGTCGATTGTCATACAGGGTTGTGACGATAAAATGTGTCCAGGTAGGGAGACTGGTGTACCTGGATTCTCAATGCACTGGGGTAGGTTGGTTTCCAGTAGGCGCAGGTTGGTAGTCCTGTGGTTCTTCCTTAGGATCCGACTCATCACAATCGAGAATGCCCACGATCTGCCTAGCTTTTGCAATGAACTTTCGATCAATGTCAGGGAGATAAGTGCAGTCACTTAAGTAGTGGTGAAAGTCTCCGCGTCCAGCCTGTGTGCAGAAGGGACAGGATTTAGGGCGTGTTTGGAAGCGAGTGGTGGGCTTGGCAGCTTGTGCGGGCCTGCGATAGGAGGAAGTAGCGGTGCGCATTACCTTTGCATCTTCAGTGGCATGCATTTAATCCAGCAAAGATTAGAGAGCTTGCGAGATTTCAGGCTTGATGGAGGCAAGTGTGCGATAGTGGAGTTCAGTTCTGTGATGTTGTTTCACTAGTTTTGGAAGGTCAGGATGCACAAGCCGTAACCAAGTGAGTACAATAAAATTTTCCAAAGTGGGGGGTCAATTCTTCATCTTCAGTGAGGAGCACTCCATGGTGTTGTATGCTGTTGCTGCGAAGGAGGTTATCCTCTGTAAAAGCTATAAGTCTTTGGTAAAGATCCTCAGGTTGTTTGCCGTGCTTGAGGTGATTTCTGAAAAATCAAGGAAATGCGCTCCGGTGGCTTCGAAGCTGAAATGCAGGCGTATGGCTGACCAAATGGAGCCTATAGATGTTGAGTTCTTGACGATGGTGTTTCTGGAGATAACTGGACAGTAATTGGCTATTTGGCCAAGCATTAACTCAAGCATACTCACTTTTTATTGAGCAGTACAGTGGCTTGCTTCGGGTACTGAATGTATGAATGTCCACAGAGCAAAGGAGTCTGGGTAAAAACAGAGTTCGCTTGCCTAGGTTCACGTGACTCACTAGTCAATACAATAAAGTAACACAACTAATAATGCCTAATGGCATAGGATGGTTTCTGTGGCATTTTTGAACATATTATTTTCATCACTGACAAGACTATTGTTTTAAAATACCAGTCAATTTTGACAGTCTTCAATTTATGTGAGACTTTGTATAATGTGCTGGGCTACACCCATGTCATAATTTGGGGACTGGCTTGATTTGTGCTTATGGGGGTCAGGGGTGTTTGATGTTGGTGGTACTACAAAATAGACAGTCTCCAGATTTTAAATCTCCAGAGGTTGGCATCTCTAAGGGTGATGGGTTCAGCCAAATGTAGTGGCCAAGGTTGCAATAGTCTTACATTGTACAGAGATCACATTTTCACTTTAAACTGTAAGTGGACCTATTCTTTACCCAATTACCTTCTTCATCTGATTCTTCAGCCATATCTCTCCTGCTCTTTCTTGCTTCCCTGACAGTAAGTTGAAATGGCTTCACACAACAACAAACTAGAGAATCAAAGTAGTTTTTTAATATTTATAAGCAAACAACAAACAAACAAACAAGATAAAAACAAAACAAATCTAAAGCAGCTATAATCAATACCACACTTATCATTAACATGAGAAAAATAGGTAGCCGATGGCTACCAGTTTACTGGCTGGGAAATTGGAAGACAGAAAGTGGGGAGGAGCAAGAAATTGTGATCCTTATTTTAAGTCAGTTGGAAGTGCACTAAACGTTTTTGCTTAACTTAGTTTGTTTACATACAACAGACTTAATTATTCACTTGTATGTTTTAATTTTCTGTTCTGGATCATGCAAGACAATACTCAAGATTTGATCCTTCGTCTTGTTAGAAATAAAGTGTGTGTGCGAGCATGAATATATAAATTATGTCCAATTTAAAAAGAGTCAAAAGAGAAGACTCCATTGAGTATCATCACCTATCATCTCTTATTAATAAATAAGAGAACAGAGCTAAGAGTTGTTTAACCTCACAATAATTTTAAAACACCAAACAACTTTATAAAGATTAAATTGCTTATAATTGCTGATTTGCCTTAGCTGAGATTCAAATCTAGAAAGAAAGGAAAATTATCAGCGTTGAACTGAGTACCCAAGACTTATGCATGTAAGTCAACACTTGACTAACACAATTTAACTATTTCAGAGAGAGTGCAAAGGTTATCTCCTTTATTTCCAACTTCATAGCATTGTTTATGCAAAATTATGCACCCTCAAATAAATTTAATTAGCTAGATAATAACACAATGAATTCATTATTTGAGGTAATTCTCTTGTTTTGCATTGTGCATCATCTACTGCGCATAACATTGAAACATTAAAGGTGGCGGTGTTTCCACCGGTGACCTAAAGAGAGGTAACAAAGGCCCTTTTTCTATTTCAAATGGTTTCACCGTAAAGTTTCGAAAGAAACGACCCCTCGAAAGTAACGAACCTCTGAAAGTACTGATAAAATGTCAAAGGTGTTAGCATATCCCGCAAGTAGCAATCCCCCAAAAATAATGACCCTCCGAAAGTAGTGGCCTAAAAACCAATTTTCCTTTTTGCAAAAAACAATGGATATGATAGACAACCTGAACAAATGCAACACTAATCCGAGGTTTATTAATAATAATTATTTGACATTCCTATTCATAACTCTTAAAGTGCAGCATTTCCAACCTTTTTTCAAAAAGTATTCTTTTCACATTTTTTGTGATTTTATTTTTTGAAGTGCCCACATGGAGTACATACATACATATATACATACATACATAATTTGTCCCAAAAAGGCTTTTTCAGAATAAAGATAAAATTAATACAATCCATGATGTACAACACAAGCAGAGCCTATATCGAACAACAGAAGTTACTCACTAAAAGTGGTAAAAACTATGTACACTGATAATTAAATAAAAACTGAGCAAAAAAAAAAGTCTTGATATGTCTCCAAAAAATTTAACATTAAGTTTTCTTCAGGCAACTCGTGAAGTCCCTTAAGGTCAGTTTCAGGGTCCAGTGAATTCCATAGTTCAACTGTTCTGAAATAGAAGGTTCTTTGTCCTGTGGCGGTTTCATACAGAGGAATATGTGACATCTGGGAGTTCCTCGTGGTACGCTTAGTGATGCTAGCTCTTTGAATATATTTAGAAAAAATGAATCTGGTGTGCACCCAGTCATACATTTAAAAGCCATTTACTGCATGACAGTAGAAGAGCTGCTGTCTTACTGGTAGTCACTGCAAATCTTTAAGTATAGGAGAAATATGGTCATATTTCCTTGTGCTGCTAATGATATGGGCCACAAAATTTTGCACAGCTTGGATCCTATTCAGGTTGTGTTCAGAGGTGTTGCTCCAAACATAACTACAAAAGTAATATAGCTTCTCAGAACTAAAGTATTAATTATGATGATTAAAGTGTTGGTGTCAAAAGCATGTTTAACTCGGTTGATCTGTCCTAGATGTGCCATGCAGCTGGACACTGTCGAAGCAACGTGATCATTATATGACAGGCTGGGATCCAGGTCAACTCCCAGGTCCTTAGCAAATGCAACTGGTTTAATTTTCTTTCCCATGTACCTTTCCTTTTTTTTCCCAATATTTTTTTCTTTTTCGTTTTAGCCATCCAAAAGTAACGACCCCCCTGAAAGCAGCGAGCCTCAAAAAGCAACGATAGCAGAAGGGTACTAAATCAGAAAGTAACGAGGGTCGTTACTTTTGGAACTTTACGGTAATAGTGTTTGCAATAAATCTTGTTGTGGGGGTGTGCAGTGAGATCCTGGAACCCTTAGCCTATATCAGACCCTGTTCAGATACCATTTTGCAACCCTTTTCCACACAGTATACACAAAAAATCCCTACCCTATCCCAGCCTAACTATGAACAAGGAACTCCATTTATTATTTATAACACTGATATGCGTACCCTATTCTTCATAAAGAATCTTCTAACCTCTAATATCTATATCCTATCCCAGACTTAACTGGCTGCAAACCCTACCATCATACTTCTCCTATCCAGGGCTTCCCCCATTCAAGGGCTCAAATCCCGGCTCTCATTTTACCCCTTGAGGACCCTCATTTTACATTCTGCTTGATGAAACAATTTTGCTCGTTTTTAAACATTTGAAAACTTGTACCCAACTCACAAACTGAAAGCTTGGTTATTCATCCTTTTCTCAAGGCACAAGATGCATAAACTAAGTTTACATTGGGCGATTCCAGAAAATATCCATACCATACCACGGACGGCTTTTAGGATTTCCGAAGGGGAGGGGGGGTTCACGATTATGGAATTCTGAGGGCATGGGGGGTATTTACGATTGGAAATCCGAAGGCATGGGGGAATTCCACAGGTGGGATTTCTGGAGTAGAAAGTGTAGAGTGAGTTCCTTGAAAACGCTATTGTTGTGGACTTTTGTAGTTCGTAAATAAACCACGAATGTATGACCGCGGAAGCAGAAGATAAGCATCGATAGATCAGACACGTGTGTACGCTCATAACTTATAGAAGTGAACAGTAAAACGTGGGTTTTACATTAACCTTGATGAATTTCTTGTCACATGAAAAAAAAAACGGAATATGTATCTTACTGCTTGCAAGTTTCTTGTTACTCCCGTCCGATGAACAGTAAAAAAACTCGCACCAGTCCCT
>BOPM01001608.1:36767-48716 GCA_022179025.1 Porites australiensis
GTGTGCAAGAGTTATTTTTATAATTCTGTTTACTAGTTTATTGTGTGATAACTCGAATTCCCTCACGTACGAACCACGAAAGGGGACAAAGTCCAACACTTTCACGTGCCAGCTGTGTGACTGTACATCTCATGCAGATTGGCTTTTCACAATGATAAATAGTAACTTGAACGTATGAAGACCTGTTTCGTTTTGTAACCAATGCCTTAAAAAAGGCTCTTGCCTTTTAAGAAGCAATAGCTTTTAAAACATCAAGAAATAAGTTGTTGGAGTTAAAGACTGTTTCACTGAGTAGAATCGCACGTGAAAACCTCGTGAATTGTGATGACGCAACCATCTACCTCAATGATAAAAATCCTGGTATTTCGTAACTATTCAGTATTCGATGAGTCACATTTTGGCTTAAGAAACTCCGAGGAAACCTTAGAGTTTTCCTTCTAATCAACGTTTGGTGAGTAGAAATTTATTTAACTTTAGCAATTTGTTTAACTTGCACCAGATGTAACTGGGAAAGACAGAGGAAAGTGAATACATAGGTTGAGGATTGACTCAGCTGAGCGTTTCGCGTTTTCATTTATGTAGCGCAATACCCAATTTCGCACAAAAACCAAATCTACATTTAGGATGAAAAAGGTAGATTCATCACTCTTGGTAAGGTTACACCGAAGTATTATAGTTACACTGAAGCATTCAAAATAGCTCATGCACGTTCAACGTGCCTATGTTTGTAACATAAGGTCGTGGTTTGCAATCGCGCTAATCGAGACAAGAACAAAACAGATTTTTAAGATGAAAGGCGGAATGCAAGCATTTTAGGAGGATCCGAGATACTTCATTTTGGGCTGAAAGCAACCGGTCCCCCAGCCTCTACTCCCAAACCTAAAGTTCTGGATCCATCCATTTTAGATACAAAGTTGATATCTTAGCCACAAAAGAAGTATCCGTACGGTAAAAAGAAGCGGGGCTGCATAGGCCTCCAACCTCTCCCACCCCGTCTTGATCCACCTTTGCTTCTTCTGTCCCATAAGCATTTTGCTGAAGGATGGACAGTTTGATTTACTAAGGAACGAGGCCAGGCCGACATATTACTAGTCTAACAGAACTTTAATAACATCATTTTAAAACCCAAACTTACGTACAATGGTAAACAGGAAACCTGAAAATGTATCAGCGACTATATGTACAAAGAATTCTAAAATGACGCTTACTGTGAATCAGTGAAAGCATGATCACATTAAGCTAATAACACGCCTATAGGAAAATTTTTTAATTAAAATATCATATGAAGTTCAAGAGCACTATAAAGACATAGCAGTGTCCAAACAAAATTTCTCTTTCCCCAAAAATGAAAATATTATGAAAGTAATACAACAGAAAACCGAAGAGCTGCGAGATTGCTTTCAAGTTTCCTGACCACCGCGAACCTTTGCCGAAAAAGAAAATAACAACTTATTTTTAGGGCTCTGAATCCCGACTAAAATCAGCGCTATTAGGGGAAAAATCAACACGTTAAATAGATTAGATAAGCGTACTTAACAGACTATTGTCATTGGTTTTAAGATAATTTACGCTTCCTGGGTTATTTTATTACTAAAGAGGTTTGGCTAGTTTCGCACATGCAAAATCCTCGAGAGACACTAAAGGACTGATGAAGGAGTTTAACACTTCACTGCAGCACTCACACAAACTAAGCTGAAACCGCCATAGTACTAATGAAGATACTAATGAAGGAGTTAAACATTTAACTACTGTATCCCGCTAAACTACTCAAACATTAAAATGTTTTTAGTTCGCAAGAACCCTGATTGTGTTCGTTGCCAGGTAACAACTTCGCAATCTCAATACATCCAAGCGACCGAAGGTAGTTGAAGCTTAAATCAAAATCCAAAATTCCTTCAACAGGGAAACATTTACATTGCAGGCAAGGATTTATTAGAAACTTACTTTACAGTTTATGTTCAATGAGTTTATGAGATTTTTAACTTTATCAGTTATGTTGTTATGGTCGAGGTTTAAGCTGTTTAGTTCGCAGTTAGTGTGAGTGAGTGCTGTAGATAAATGTTTAACTCCTTTATCAGTTATGCTGTTACGACCGAGGTCTAAGCTGTTTAGTTTGCAGTTAGTGTGTGTGAGTGCCGTAGATAAATGTTTAACACCTTCATCAGTTATGTTGTTACG
The DNA here is from genome assembly GCA_022179025.1 of Porites australiensis. Classification (NCBI taxonomy): domain Eukaryota; kingdom Metazoa; phylum Cnidaria; class Anthozoa; order Scleractinia; family Poritidae; genus Porites; species Porites australiensis. The sequence goes on from BOPM01001608.1 coordinate 38,946, forward strand.
GCTGAGGTTTAAGCTGTTTAGTTTGCAGTTAGCGTGTGTGAGTGCTGTAGATAAATGTTTAACACCCTCATCAGTTACGTTGTTACCACTGAGGTCTAATCTTTTTAGTTCGCAAAAACCCTGATTGTGTTCGTTGTCAGATAACAACTTCGCAATCTCAATACATCCTAGCGACTGAAGGTTGTTGAAGCTTAAATCAAAATACAAAATTCCTTCAATAGATTTAAGTGCATGCACTAATGCTAAACAGTCGAGAGGTGACAGGTTACACCAACTAAAATAAAGCGCATTGCAACCAATTTTCTCCAGTTTCTTTTGAACTTCTTGATCAGAGGCATTGTTCTCATACATGCAATTGAATAGCGTCACCACTAAAGCTTGGTCTTCACGAGCTGGCCACCACGTCAGTGTTTCAGTTCGTTCCTCTGAGTCTTCATCCAACTTGATTTTAACTTCTTTAGTAACAGTGTTTGAGGGAAGAAGGTCGCTGAAAATATCTGTTGATTGTCTTTCTTTTTCAGCCAGCAGTCCAGCCACAAACTGCATCACAACCCTCCAGGCGCCATCTTGGATGTGATCGGAAACAAAACCCCGCAGTTGTTTGGGACTCGACGTGTCTACCAAATACTTCGCCGCCAAGAACTCCTGTACGGTCAGGTGTAAAAAGCAATATTGTTCTCTTCCCTCTGCTAAAGGATGGTCTTTAGTATCGGGTAAACGGTGAAACAGGCCATTACTCTCTAGGCTGTTAACCTCACGCGATTCAAAAATTAATCTTCCCTCTTGAATGCCATTAACAGAAATTTTTCCCAGACTTGTGAACTCCTTTTGCACAGAGGAGGGCAGTTCCTTAAATGGTTTTAGAAAGAACTGTTGTCCTTCAGTTTTATTGTGGCGATACTGACCATCATCGTAACTAAAGTAAAACATCTTTATTGCAATGGAGTATATTTCTGTCAGTCTTGTTGGGAGGTAGTGGAGGCTGGTTAAGCTAGTGTTGACAAGCAACTCTAACAAGCACGAACAAATGATGAAACAATTTACAGGAATGTAGCAGAAGGCTAGAAGGTTTAAGTTACTGGTGATGTGTTGCCTTATGGTTTCTGCTTTGTCTTCCAGCTTTGTAAACTTCCCTACATAGTCATTCACTTGCTCAGTTGTAAATCCCAGAATTTCAACTGCTCTGTTAAAGTTAAGACTTCTGACACATGAAACGGCATTAGGTCTTGTAGTCGTTAAGACTGTCGCGCCGGTAAGAATTTTTCCCGTTACTATTTTCTTCAGCAGGAAATGGACAGGCATCTTGTCTTCTTCATTGTTTCTGTACGGAACGTCATCTTTACTGATTTCAGTCCTATAAGAATACTCGTCAAATCCATCAAAAATCACCAGTACTCGCTTTGGGTTGTGACGAATGTAGTTCCAGATCTCTTCGGAAAGAGCTGTTGAATATTCTGAGTGATCCAGAAGCTCGCGAAGATTTAGTTCTTTGCTTCTAGAGTTAAACATCCTCAGCTTAACGAGGAAGGCAACTTTAAAATCTGTTTGCGATTTTTGTGTTTTGTTAAACAGGATGTCGGACGCCCAGTCGCGAAGAATCTTTGTGCTAAACATGGTTTTTCCAATTCCAGGGCGACCAACAACAAGAATCTTCCGTTTTTTAGCACCAAAAATATCTCCTGGACGCGTTGGTCGCAAATTTTCATTGGCTTTGTGGTACTCTTGTAGCTGTTTCATTCTGTCTCCAGAAAAGTTATACTTAACTCTCCCCTCATAAATAATTAAGTTGGTGAAGATTTCGTCAAGCTTCAGATCTCTTCTGGGTCCTTCACCTGGATTATGAAAAGGTGATTTAAGATCTCCGTAAGGCTGTTCAGTGACTTCTCGTACATGTTTCTTCATATCTTCGATGATGGAAGTAGCTACTTTTCGTTCGTTAGTTTGAGTGCGGTTGAATGGCGAATCATGTGAAGCGTTGCTGCATGAAGATGTTGATGGTCGCCTTTCGGTTGGACCGTCCTTATACTCATGTTGCTGCAGCCCTGCCGTAGAAACAATCAATTATCACTATTTATTTGAAAAAGTGGTTAACTAAAATATCAAAATATCACTATCAATGAGAATAGTATGGAAAAGTATATTTCAGAATAGTAAGTCATGTGAACCAGTAAGGCCCGGTTCAGACGCCGAACTTTTCATGAGCCGAACCTAATACATTGAATTGAGTACATGAAAAGTTCGGCGTCTGAATCAATTAGGAACGCCTGTTTCAATTTGGAACGGCTCAGCCGTTCTTTTCGCCTAGCCCGGCCGAGAATTTCGCCTATGGAGCGACTTTGGAACCGCTTTGATTCAGACGCCGAACTTTTCATGTACCGAACCTAATGCATAAATCATTATAAAGTATTTTGTAAGCAGTTTGACCGAAATGAGCATTTTTCACCTTTTGAACTTAGTTCAGCTGCAATTAAGATCGACGTCTGAATCAATTCAGCTGGTCTAAATAATCTGGGTCGGCCTTAATTCGAATTAGGTTCGGCTCATGAAAAGTTGGGCGTCTGAACCGCGCCTAACAATCTCAAATCTTAGTCAAGTAATTTTAAAATTTAACAAAGAAAAACAGACAAAATGACTGATTGATATATCATGATGACATCAAAATCGTTCAAATCGGGGTTAGCGTTTTTATCCTCCTTCATTAAACTCTCTGCTAACAACATTTTCAAACTATCACAGGAATAGATAAAACATGATATCGAGATAAAAATCTTAAACAGAATATTAAAAAAGATGATAAAGCAAGTGATAAATCAAGATATGCGGATTACTGACAAGAAACATGGATTGTGGGCGTACCATGTGGTTTGTTGAAATATTGGTTTATCTCCACCTTAAACAAAATCCGGGCTTGTCCAATACTAAGGGAACTCATTCACTATGTGAACCAATCACACAAATGGAAGACATTGTTTGACAATTCCTATCACTCATATGACTTGCGCAACTTGAATCTTAACTTACACAATTTGAACAAGTGGTGTGTATTGGACACCTGAATTTGGGATAATACATGAGTGTACCCACAGTGCATATAATTTATACCATGTAGCTTATCTGTGACTGTACTAAGTAACCCACCAATGGATTCAATAAATCATATGCCCTCTATGAGAATGATTACCTTGATAATGAGGCCATGAATGAAAAACACAGGGTTCATTCAAAATGTGTGCAACAAGAGATGCGGCCATCACACTTGCACAGGAAGACCAATTCTCAGAAGCCAGCTGAGAACCATCTGCATAATCAGCTATTCCTTTCACAATTAACCACTCAATTTCACAATCAAATGCTGCTGCAAATACTCCTGTAGGAAAACAAAACAAACAGTACATTAGTTTTAAGACAGTCCTGTGTACATGCACAAAAAAAATTGTGTGGACCTCAGAGACATCATTCAGCTGCTATTGCTTTAGCACACCTCTAAAAACGTACCAATAGAATTAAACTATTTACATTACGCATCAAGTTAAAGTAAAGTTAAGATTAAAGTTTATGGAGTTTTAAGGGTACAAGTCTACTCCTATTCTATGAGAAGTTAACTTAAAGAAACATAAGGCACGGTGGGCTAGGGTGGCTTTTTCCAAAAGAAATCTCTTAAATTTAGATCAGTTTTATTTAAATCAATGACAACTACACAGACTATAAACCAAGAAATGAACAAATTTTCAGAGTATGGAAAAACAACAGCAGCCATTTTTGCTTAAAAGGTCTGTAGATGTGTAATATTAAAACTCAAAGATGAGTGATGGCGAGGTGCCTGCAAGGCTTGTGGACCCAAAATGCTACCAAGTGCAGCACATAACCTTGACAACCCTTTGAGTGGCATCCACACTGGCGCCATCTCACTGCTTACCAGTGGAACATAAAGGTTGCATACTTAACATATTAACTTACTAAAGGGAGGGTGGGGTAAGGAGCAGAACATTTTACAAGCATCAGCACTGTTTTACAAAAATAATGGCATGACCTTGACAGAGAAGTTTTAAATTCCTAAAGTCCCCTGTGGGGTAATTCAAGAATCAACCTCATACAAAAGGCTCCTGGCCAGCAAGGTGTTGAATTTATTTAATATTTTATGCTTTCTTTCCACCTCAAGTAAAGCTCCAAATTTTAATGTCATTACCATTCTTTAAGGCCAAATCATGCTGATTCATGAAGAAAGTTAAGGAAAAAAAGATTTACCTTTTATGGAAGGTTTCAGTTAACTTTGTATATGTTGTGGTTCAATAATTAATATTTTGTCCTTGGTCTTTATTTTATTTTCCATTATTTTGGAGTATGGTGATGTATGATAATGAGTTTCAGACAAAGAAAAATAAAATTTAAACAAAGTATAAAGGTGAACCATAACCTATAAATGGAATACTTCTTTCCAAAAAATATCCACAACTTCCCCATGGATAATCAATGGAATTTCCATGGGGGAGAGGGAGGAAGATTAAAATGCCAAAAATTTTAAAGGGTAGGGGATGGTTTATAAGAAATAATTTTTCCAGAGGGTCAGGCAAGACTTGCAATAATCAAACATGTACAGTGTACTTACGTATAATTATTATGTTGTAATGACAAACAAAAACAACAGTCAACTCACCTTCTCCTTCATTTTCCATTGCTATTGCCTGAGGATTTGTTTCAGCAAGTTGATCACGCCGCTGTCCAGAAATGACTTGTTCTGGTCCACTCAGAAACTCAGCAGCAGTATGAACTTGAACTTCTTGTTGAGCATCAGCAACATTCTTCAAAGGTGCTTTCCAGCCATCAGCACAATTCTTAATGACATTCAGGAAACGTTTGCTGACATAATTTCTCATGCCAGTTGAATGTTCTTGATTATCGATCACCACTTTGGATGCATATGTTGTTAATTTGGCAGAAACAACAACATCTCCTAACTTGGATTTCTCAGGGTGAAGACCACTACATACACCAACAGATATGACTGCTTTAGGCCTAAGCAGAGTGGCAGCATTCTTAACAGAGACGAGAGAACCACCAGGACAACTACTGTTCTCGTAACATTTAAATAATGCAACTTTAACTTTATCTTGACTTCCATCCACATCAGAAAAGTAAACGTAGCCAAGACCATCAAACCAACATCTATACGGTTTTTTTAGCTCACTGAAACAAGCTACAAATTCACAATTCTTCACTGTCAGTAACAAAACATCAACAGGAAGATCAGCATGTTTTGAAGGTCTGGTTATTGCCTTAATGTCAGCCAAGGATGGGAGAACTTTGTTGAGCTCTGGAGGGTGACTAATGCACTCTTTTAGAGTCTTTTCTTTTCTTTCTCTCTTTCTTTTCTTCCTTCTCTTTCTTTTCAATGTAGTTCTTTGGTTCTTTGTGTTGCTTGCAGTATTCTTTGATGAAATAGACAGGAGACCAGTGGTAATCTGGTGAGTGTTGCCATGACTGCCCTCTGAACTGTTAGGTGTATCCCCTGAAGATTTTAAAATTTTGGATTCTGATCAGAGGAGGAAAAAATAATTAAAAATGAGTTAATAATAATATTATAATAACAATGTGTTGTGTGAGTGGTTCAGTTAAAACACGCCCATGTTGAAAGGCAGTAACAAGTAAACCACCCCCCAGCCGTGTATGTATTACCCAAACAAAATTTGCACCCCCTCCCGGGGTCTTCCTAGTTCAAACACCACCCCCCCCCATCCCCCATAACCCCAAAAAAGACGGTATGATTAAAGTTGGTCTTCTTTCTCAGCCTTACGTACAGAGATCACATTTCCACTCACAACTATAAGTGAACTTATTTTCTAACAACAAATTAACATTACCTTCTTCATCTGAGTCTTCAGCCACATCTCTCTTCCTCTTTATTGCTTGCATGACAGTAGGCTGATTTGACTTCACACAAACTGGAAGCAAAGTAATTATGATCAGTAGTACATTTGTCACAACCATAAGAAAAAATACCGAAGCCGAAAAGGGACAATCCAAAAATATTTTGCAAATCCCACAAAATATTTCAAATCGAAATATTTTTTTCAAAATCACTGTCGAGAAGTTTGACAAATCTAAAAAACTATTGCAAATCCTATGAAAATTAGTGGATCCACAAATAACTTTCTCAATAATCCGAAATCATTTTGCAAATCCATAAAAATTATTTCAAATCACAATTTTTGTACAAATCATTATTGAAGAGTCTGGCAAATCTAAAAAAACATTGCAAATCTTAAGAAACTTATTGGATCCGCTAATAACTTTTTATAAAACTCTAAAACAGTTTACAGTCCAAGAATCGTCGTGAAATCCAAACAAAATATTTTGGAAATCGAAAAAAAAAGTTTTCAGAATGTTTCATTGTTGCCAAATTCTCTTCCACATTTATGACAGAACATCGTACTCGATATTTCTAACCTCTTTCTTTCGCCAGTTTGGATGTGGGAAATGGCGGGAAAACGTTGGCATGACGCTGGCTGACTGCTGGCACAAGTAGCACGTGAAAAAACTTTTTTCTCGATTTCCAAAATATTTTTTTTGGATTTCACGACGATTCTTGGACTGGGTGAGTGTGGGCTCATTTTCCCGAACAGCGGCTGGTAATCGAGCTTAATAATCATGTTATGCCACAGATTTGAGCTCAGATTTGTGAAAAGCCCACGCATGTTCAATATACTAAAATGACTTCAAGCAGCCTGCATCACAAACCTAATTTAACTTCAGTTAGTAATATCTGTGAAGCAGCACCAATATCCTTACTCTGGCTCCCAAGGGACTCAATGAATTACCGGAGGAATGTTTTCGAAATTCCTTTCATCTTATTTGGCAAATCAACAATGGCATTTTTAACAAGCCAATCATGGCTCGTACTCAAATCCTGGTACGTACACAGCTGGGGGTCAGGAACAAGGAATTCAGCGCTGTTTCGCAGATGGACTTAACCAGAGTTTAGTTTTGTCTGTGGCGCAGGCTAGACTTCAAGACGTTTGGGTCAAAATTGCATCACCACTCTATTTATTTACACAAAATTTAAACTACTGTTATTCTTGACAGTGATCAGTTATATAAATTATTCAGAAATAACAACACTAATGTTCTAATTATTCATTGTACAATAGTCGGGAACATAATGGCGTTTGAGCGAGTGACCTCCAGACCATAAAGGAATCAGGCTAGTGCAAGAGTTCTCTTGTATCTCTGCAATTTTTTATTACAGTAGAGGTAAATTAGTAGGAGTTTACAATATCCAAGGGAATAACATCTTATAATTATACAGCTAGTATATTCAGATTCAGCAGGGAAAACTTATTGTTTAGAAAAAAAGTAAACTTTATTCTCATAGAGACATTTATAGTATCATCATTATCTTGCAATGTCCTCTGCTACTGTATATGTATATAAATTCCGCAAACATAATTCCACAAGTCCAAAAAAAGAAAAAAAGGATGTTTGTGATTGGAAAGAATGTTTTACCTTGTCTGGGCTGAAGGCTGACATAGTGTAACTCGTGAATGTGTCCCAACACAAGGGGGGTGGTATTGGCAGGAGCATAATCTGGCTGGACAACTATCTCACGGTCGAGACTGCTGATAATACGGATGGAAGTTTGAAAGTGATTTGCTGCAGCAAACAAAACCACATGATCGCCCCAAGTACCGTCTTTCGCCATGCTTTGTAAGTATTCACGCCAAGATGGGTATCCAGAGACAAAGTTAAACAGAGATGTTCCTTCGTGCTAAAAAACAAAAACAATGAAGCAAGTGAATTTCATTTTTTTCTACTAGGCTGCATAGACGTGGAGTGATTTTAATCTGCTAGAAAGATTATTTAAAGTTTATTTAAAAGTGAGTGGTTGGCTAGGGTAGCCTTTAAAACCACTTATTATTCATTCAAAATATTTTCCCAATTCTGATTGGCTAAAAGCACACGCATATTTCACCATAACCAGTTAATGATGACCAAATTTGGAAGAATTTTGTGCTTAACGAGGAAATGACATCAAAAATGCAGCCCACTGCAGGTTAATGCACTGTTAACTGAGAAGACCTGGGGACCACTGGTTGAGTTGTTTTGGTTGTGAAAAAAAAAAAGGCGGACATTTCACTCATTTCAAGAGTAAGAAAGTCTACAGCTGGAACTAGGCGAAATAATAGCTAAAAACATGGCAAAAACAACAAGAAGACAACTTGGAGGGCGACATCTGCTATTTGGAGAATATTTGCAGGGCTAGGACAAACCTAAACGTACACTATCGAAGATGAACTTAACATTGATGCAGGTAAGCATGTTTTAGCTATTTTTTTGAAACTAAGAATTATTTTGAATGGATGGTGTTATCCAACTCAGCCGATAACACCCTCCTCGATCTGCTTCATTCTTCATATCCTAATCAGCCTCATTCATTAATTGCTAATTTCTTGAAGGCACAAGGGTTTGCTGGGAGACAAAATTCACATAAAACAAGAATTGCCAAAAGGCGATTTTAACTGGGCTGCCAAGGAGTGACCTTTTCTAAGGGGAGGGGGTGGTTGCACACACTCAGGCTACCATAAAACCTTGTCACTGACCATTGCCTGACATAGAATCTCATGTGCGAGTGAAACATAAACTCATTTGAACACTGAACCCTTTTGGTAGACTTTTGTAACAAGGAAAATGAGTACCATTTTTTCAGTGTTGCGGCCATATAGACCATTAACAATAAAAATAAGCAAGTTAGCCACTCTAAGCAGGAACGGATTAGCACCCCTCCCTCAATCCCTCTGCCCCCCAAAATATGGCATGAGAGTATAACATTACTAAGCAGTACATTTCTCAATTCTCGTTCTTAAAACTAACAAAGGAAATTAAAATTCAAGCGCCTCTAAGTCTGTGACAGTTTTGGTGGCACTTTCATCTCTCTTCGTTGCTTTAACGTACATGGTTTGATTGATGTATTGATTGCTATTTAATCAAGACTAAGAGCACTGCACCAATCAGAAGATGCATTCGTGGGAGAATGCAGTTTTTCAAAATCCTGGGGTTTGCTGACAAGCGTTTCCTTCTCTCCCCTCCCCCTCCCCCTCCCCTGTCATTTCTTTTTTTGCTCTCGTCCCAACTTTCTCGACAAACTCATGCTGAAACACTTGCTATGTAGGCTAGAATGTTTGTGATGAAAATTTACTATATAAGATCGAGAAGACCCTTGAGCACTTATCTTACTGAACCAGTTCCAGAAGCATTTGAATTGCCTGCCCCTGACTGGACAGGAAAAAATTCTTCTGGCCAATCAGCGAAGAGGAGCAGCTGGGTGTCTCTGGTGTTTTGTTACATGATGTAGTTTCCCTCATCAATCACCATAGTTGGGTACGGTGCTCAAAGGGGAAAGTTTATTGAGGAAAGCTTCACAACAAAAATATTATGTTTGAGAAGCTGGAAAAATGGCAAGCTTTAGTACGGCTACAAGAAACAACAATCTCCGATGAATTTTTAAGGTGGATCTGTCAAAGGTATGATAAATTTTTATTGCTGATACACCATGCATGACTTTCACTTTCCACACCTTTGCAGACATTGCCTAATATACAACTCCAAGCTTACATTTTAGATCTCCATGTTTGTTAAGTTTGCACAACTTCTGAAACTTTTCCGCCTTTGTTAACAGTTTTTTTCTGGAACTTCCCTCCAGAAACTTTCCCAGTTTAATGCACTACGCAACAGTGGTGATCAATGAGGAAACCTACATCATGTACAGTGTTCTCACCA